>JASDQU010108886.1:166454-179747 GCA_032191745.1 Picea mariana
CTACTCAAACTAGAAATAGGGTTAGGCATAAGTTTTCTTTACTTGTCTGTAAACAGACATTAATCCTTTAGGGGATTGGCTAGGTTAGGATTAGGATTAAGCGTCTAAGCTTGATTTCTTCGCCCCTATGAAAAAAAAACTAATGGTTCCCTTGCCCTGTAGCTACGCTAGCCTTTTTCCATACCCGCCAATTCCTATGCTTGCCCTGTAGCTACACTAGCCTTGTGCCATACCCGCCAATTCCTATGCTTTCCCTCCTAGTGCATATGTCGCCTCCTCCCCTCCTATCCTAGTCTAAGTCATTTTAACTTTTCGCTTATAACTAAATATCCTCCGATGCTCGACTCAGGAGCTTTTCCTTGGCGCCTAGTGTTGGCGTTGTTGATTGTTGCATTAAGATTTAGCGTTGACTTTGACTGGTGGAATGGAGCGGAGGGACTTGGCGCTTGGCTTGATGAGTTGTGTGTAAGGTCTCACGAGCCTGACGCTTGGATAATCGAAGATTATTCTTCAGGCTAGTACCTTGCTATTATTGATAATTAAACTATTTATATGCGAATTTATTTGTAAAAGTGATATGTGTGGCGCGTTGGTGTTATTGCTCTTCTTAAGGCGCGTCACTTGGTGGGTGATCTTTGGTTCAAAACCCATAGACTCCATATCACCCTTCCTTTTGTAATTTAATTAATTTTTTTTTATACAATAAGTTTAAATTAATTTATTTAATTTTAAATCCCTAATTCGAAATAAAATCTGATTTATTTAATTTACTTACTAATCACCTAGCTAATCCTTAATTCAATTAACCACTTTAATTAATTAAACTTCCTAATTATTCTCATTTAATTGATTGATTAATTATCACTAGTAAATGTATTTAGATTTAAATACTATTGTTATTATATAATTAATTTTTAACCTAAATTAAACATTAATATTTTCATATTTAATATTTAATCTAAATTAAGCATTAAAATTTTTAACTATTTAATATTTAATATAAATTAAACATTAATATTTGATATTTAATATTTAACCTAAATTAAACATAAAATAAGGAAAAAAAAATATTTAAAATAATAAATGAATTAAAAAAAATCTAGAGTCGGGCAGTGCGTCCTCGCACGAGGCCCACGTGCCCCCTCCTTCCCGCTTTCTCTTCATACCTAACCTTAAAACCCTACACCTTCCAGCTCTCTTTCTCAACCCTAACTCCACGCGCCCAACCCTTCCTTAATCCTATCATTCGACCACCTCTGGACATTATGCTCTCTCCCACGGCAGGCTCGCTCTGCATCTCTTATTCATCATACCAGCGTTGTTTAACCCATTCATCTCTGAGTTTCGGTGGGTGCATTCTCACCCTAGCTCATTTATACTCCAGCGCACTGTTCTGGTTGCAGTCACCATGTGGGAAGATCGTTGTGTTGAGGAGCAGTGTTGGTACTGGCTGCTGGTTGTTGTAGTTGCTTGGCAGTGGCGCGTTTGTAGTTGTAGTTGCTATGGGTGCGGGATTCACAAGGTCAAACCCACGGGCTTCTCCTCTATACACATATATTTATACATGTGCGCGTTTTGGGTTCCTTTTTTTTTGTTTTGCAAGCCGCATAGTGCATACAGTCGAAACAGGGCGAAGGAATGTTACCCATGCTCGTGCTTACTCTGATGCTAGCAAACTGCGAACTACGCTGCTATCCGGGTTATCTATTTATCAGTCTGCAAGAGGCTTTCACTACATCCGGAGAGTCTAAAGTACTATCTGAAGTGAGTGCGTAACTGGAAAACGACTTTGGAAATGAGAACTCATAGGTGTCGGTTAAGCCAACTTCACGAGGGTTGTGTTCCGTAGCAGTGACCAGAAAAGAGGGTGCAACAGTATGTCGGAAGCGAAAGCTGAAGGTATCATTTTCATTTTTTTGTTGCATTTTCCGTTTCTCGTTTTTGGTAACATACTCTTTCTCTCCTTGTGGGTTTATTCCTGCCACTCTTTAGCATGATTAAATATAGTAGTTATAAGCGTGCGCTGAAAATTTCTTTAAAGCAAAGAAAGAAACATCGTGAGCAAGCATTCATACCCAGTTAACACAGTAATTTTTGTGAAAAAAAAAAATCTAGTGTCTATTCGTAAAAAGTGATAGTTTTAGAGATCAAAATAGGTTGTTACCCACTTGCCACCTGCGGCTTTCAAGTTTCTATATCAGAGTCTTTGAATCCTCTGTTCTGCTTGTCGTTGTCTCACAATTTAGGGTTTATACAGGAAGATGTTGTGAATACTTTGTTCTGTCTTTCCTGGCCCCTTTTCTTTTCTTCCCGTGCTTCTCCCTTGGCTAGGAAAGTTGTTGGCCAATTGCCTGTTCATTGGTTGTTTGGTGGTTAGGCTCACATGGTGCCAATGTAGCATTTTTCGTTTTCTTTCCTGGTCCTTTTATGGGTCAAACCTCCCAATTTTGAAGGCCTTTGGTCCCATAAAAATTCAATTATGTTGGTGGGCTGCAGTTGCATTCCATTCTAAAACTGCTATTTGGAAACACTACCTCTGGTGCTTGACTACCTTGTGGTTTCATAACTATCATTACAGGTTTCTTACTTGCATTGACTAATCTCTTGACTTGATTAGACGAAAATAGAGATATATTTTTTTTCTTACCTTAATAGGCATTGACTAGAAATGTCTTTCCATCTTTAATCTGTCTATATTTATGCAGTATTCTAAGGTCTAGGGCATCATGATCCAAATAAGGGCTGCCAAGCACTACGTCACAGATATCTCATGGGTCTACATAATATTCGATTTCATCATTGGTGGCACCAAGATGGTAAATCTGAACTTACAATTGCCTTGTGACTTGCAGTTTGTTTTCTCTGTGGAACTATCCCAATGGATAGGGTTTTGTATGCTTATGAGTTTTCAATCCCAATTTCCACAGCAATGCCTTCAAGATCAGATTCTTTTTAGATTGTTTTACTTTGGTAAATTTGTGTTTACATTTTCAATATGTATTTCATTTATTTTTATTTTTTATTAAAATTTCTGTGTTTGGTTTGCAGGTTAGGCGGAGCTAGAGTTGGAGCTGGGAACTTGGCCCATAGGCCCAGATTTCAAACTAAGATGCTCTGATATCATGTGTAATGACTTAAAATAAAAATTTGATATAAATCATTTCAATTACACAAATAGATTAATCACCAGAACATATAAATTTAATTGAGCTAAACATATTAGCTTACAGACAGCCTCATAATACATCATATTCCTTAAATTTCATAAAACAAATTCATAAATTAACATACTTGGGTCTGATGTTAACCCTCCACTTTCCACTTGCCTAGTTGACCGTTGCTGAACGGTGTAAACACTGCCCAAAACCTTGTTCCACCCTGCCAACTAGGACAACTTCCTAGCTCGAGGATATCATATGGATATCCTGGCCCCCGTGCCCAAAACCTCCAGCAAACTGGTGCCTGTACTGATCCAATCTGACTACAAAACTCAACTCTCCTCTGTGCAATCCAAGAGAAACCTTCCCCCAAAATTCCCGTAGAATGGTAATGCCAACTCCATAAACCTCCTCCTCTCATATTCCTCCTTCACCGCCCTCCTTTCATTTACTTCCTTACCTACCCATTTATTACCTTATCCCCTCATAATTAATATCTTATCCCTTTATATTCAATGTCTTATCCCTTATCGTGTATGTAAGTTTTTTAACAAATTAACTTATAATTTATTATCCTCATTAATTTAATACCCATGTCAATGAATGTAACATATAATTAATTAATCAATTAATTAATCAAATTGCAACCATTAATTAATCAATAAATATTTAATTAGTATCTTTATACCAATCTTGTTTAATTAATACCATGTTAAGACAATTAATCCCCTAATTAAATTTTACTTAATAATCCTTAAACATTTATTCAACTAGGTTTGTTACACCATCGACAATCAACGATATCTCTGTATATTTTATCCTTGTACAATTATTTACTGCAAACATGTTTTCAATAAAATAACATAAACGATACAATGATAAATACACACATTACACAGATATTTTTCCCCTGGAAACTCAAACCGGGAAAACCAGCATATTCTATATTCATTCACCATACATTTTTTACAATACAATATACATATAGGATCCCGTGGCATCCAAAACCCTAATCCAATAACCCGGATTATTCAACAACTCTAATTCCTTCACCGGAAATAAAAAACCAATGGTGAAAAGTCATGTGTTGAAAAACCACCCAAAAATGGGCGCAAAAAACCGCCCAAAAAAAACATTTCTAGGGAACTGCCCCCGAAACCCCATGCAAGGGGGCTTCTGCCCCCCTGTGACCCCCTCAGGAAAGGGAGTGCTCCACCCCCCTGTACACCCGACGTAACATAGACACTAGTTCTAACCATGCAAAGAATATAATGCATACCTAACACTCTCTTGGTCGAATGAAACACTTTGCATATTTCACCAACCTGACCATCGTCAATCGACGATCTCTCTTGGTCGAGTGAAATACTTTGCCTATTTCATCAACTTGACCATTAGTGATCGACGATATCTCTTGGTCAAACGAAACACTTCATCGATTTTGTCGACCCAACCATCGATGATCGATGATTTATCTTGGTGAACCGATTGAACTTAGAAATGTGTCGACCAATTCTTCGATGGATTTGGATCACAGATATTGAGATCTAAATACATCTCATCCATTGATCTATTAAGCTTTTTCAAACTTCTCCAATCCTGAAAATGAATCTCAACCATGGATCTTTAATGTCTAAATGATCTGGGCCGTTGATTTTCCAAATTCTACAGTCACTATTAAAACAAAAAAATTTACCTCCCGAGCCAAATTTAACTTTGCAACTTATAAATTGAAGCCCTTGACTATCTCTTCGATGGTTTTGAGGGCAATTTCAACCTAAATTTTCTCACAAATATGGGGATTTCACTCTGGTCTCAAAAATTTCCGTAAATACGTCATAGATCCAAAATCTGTAACGAAGAATTCACCAAATTCGCATTATTCCTTGGCCCATATGGATCCATTATTGAACCAAAAAATCTAATACCACTTTGTAATGTCCCCCACTTCTAAACCCAACAATTAATTTTTTCTTTAAATCTTACTCTATATTGAGTAAGAACCCTTTGTCACACATTCCATTGATAAATGTTTTCATCATTAAACCCCAAAACTAATTTAAGAAATTAATGGAACCCATCCTCTCAATAATCCACCAACTCATCCTCATCCATGGTCGAGCTCCCTACTCATCAAGTTATTTATTTTTATTTATTACATGTTGTTATCCGAAAGTAGTAATCTTATATGAAAGGCGTCCATTACATTTTTAAAGTAAAACTCTTATATGAAAGAGGCGTCCATTACATTTTTCACATTATCTTAGTGTCTACTTATACATATCGTTATATCATTCAAAATATTTCATCCTCACTTTATCACAATATCTTCTTATTATATTCAAAGTAGCTTTACAACTTAAATAATTTATACACACCTAATCTAATACTTTTATTTTTCATGATCGTTATATTATTCAAAATATTTCATTATCACAATATCTTCTTATACACACATCTCATCTAATACTTTTATTTTTTTCATCAAAATGATACTTTTATTTTCATAAAAAATGATTTAGAAACAAGTCTAGCGAACTATGCAGATTCCCATGGAAAGAGAATGATTATTGAGTAGGAGGTTGTGATTTTGTTCTTATTTTGTGCTCTTTATTCACATAAATGTTTCTTAATTCCATCTTTTCATGGTACTTTGTTTTGTTCTTCTTGAGTCTCTCATATATAAAATATTAATATATTTTAAGATTATTTTTTTAGATATTTAGCAAAACGTATTTCAAAATTTTTAAGAGTATGATCAATTATTTTAGTATAAGAATTTAATATTAAAGTAAGTTGGTGCAAGAAAATATGTTTATACAAAGTAGAAGTTCCTTGTGGATGGAAGCACCGGATAGAGAAGACATAAAAGTGAAGGGATGTATTGCAATGGTGAGTATGTATTTACTATCTATATTATGTAGTAGCATTGAGTTTTTGATTTGTAATAATACATCACATATTATTAAGATAATATAAGTGCAAAATCAAATAGGGAGAAAATTTAGTGTACTAATTAATAGCACAAGAGAGAATAATTGGTTAGATAGTCAACTTCATGATTGGGATTAAGCTTCTAGAATCCCCTCATATGCCCATTTTTTTTCTCTTAATGGTGTGGTCAAAGATGAACCAAAAACATGGACATTGAAAACCCTTTACACAAACTAAACCATGGAAAAGTAATGATATTTGCCCAATGTGTAGAAAGATAAATCAAGAATGTCACATGGGCTACTATCTTAAGGAAAGGCATAATATTTTATGAAATATTTCGACACTCTTAGTAAAGGAGGAAAGCTTTCAAGATGGAAAAATAAAACCAATGAGAGACCCCGTGATGGTTGGTACAATGAAGAATGCAAATCAACATAAAAACTATGACTAAATGTCAATCGAAATGAGGGGATGCATTGGATGAGTGAATACAAAAAACTTATAAATAGGGGTAAAATAGCATTTCTTAGAAAAATATGAGTTAATTAACACCGCAACTTGTCATCTTAAAAAAAAATTGGAAACAATTACATTCACAAATCTTGCAACTATGGGAGATAAATAAAGAATAAATGATAGAATATATACATGAACTTAATGAGAAAAACATTAATGAAAATTATTCCAACATGCCTTTAGAGGAAAACTAATATAGGTTATTTCATAAGAAAATATAGAGGTAGACATTAAGCATCTTGCTAAGGGAAAAGACCCTTAATCCTCATAGTTTAAGATTGGAATGGATAAATGGGGAGGCACATTTTTTCGTGTACTTCTCAAGGATATATATTCAATCAATTCATATGTCATAAGTATCCTATATAATGGTAATGTAGCAAAGTGATACATGTTCACATTTAGATGGTGATATAAATAAGGTAAGAATCTACATAACTAATATGGTTTATAGCATATTTTTCAAGTTATTTGGCACCATTCTAGAGTAAAAAATAAGTAAATGGGCACAAGAAAAAAAAATTAGGGATCCTTCTCAAGTTGGTTCTTGATCTAAGAATTGAACCATTGACCACTTGGTAACTCTTAGAGTTGTTTCTAAGAAAGGGTGAGGGAAGGATAATAGTAGCTAGATTTGTTTTCCCGCTTTTTCCAAAGATTTTGATATAGTCCTTTGAATTAAACTTTGAGAAAGAATGGAGAATGTAAGAATTCAAGTTGAGTGCAAAGAAACAATTTTCTGCTTATATGAACAGGTCATTGTAGGATTGGTGGTACCCATAAATGATAAAAATGGAAGCAAGAAAGTCAAAATCAATAATAATATAGAAGTGAAACAAGAATGTTCCTTCTATCCAAAAACTGGTTACACTAAGAATATTACGATCACTATGAATGGTGAAAAACTGGAGGTGGTTCCTTCTTGGGTTTTCTATTTATAAATAGAACACTTATCTAAAAAAACATGTAATAAGAGGCATCAAGACCCTTTATTCCATGTAAAAATAAATGTAGATAAATACAATTGTGAAGTTGGAAACTAAGAAGACTACTCTTCACAACATCTTACAAAAAATAATTTTATATGATGATCTAGGTTTGGGAAGCCTTACAAGAACACCTTGGAAGAAAGTTAAGAGATTTCAAACATTGTTTTTATTAAAAAATCTATGAATTAAAATACAAACCTTTATCATATGATCTTATTCTTATTCAAGTATGTTAGCATTATGTTGATTTATGACATATAAATTCAAAATAAGGCATATTGATAATAGGTTGACCGACCATGGGTTATGTTAGCACTATGTAAATCTATTCGGATGAATAGACAAACGACAGAGGTAACTACTTCAACCTACTTTAGAGCTAAAAACTAGCTGGTTCAACTCGGAGAGGGCTCTCTCGTGTCACTTGATATATATATGGAAGTCGGTGGCTACATTTGGTTTGTTTTGGGGGTTTAATAAAGTTGTTGAAGAGATGAAGATGACCTTTGGGCTATGGGGTCAAGAATGTAGGATGCATTTCCAAATCGTGAAAACAATCCAGAGGAAAAGGCTAAATGAGGAAGTGAATTCTGAGTTTATGCTTGAAAATTTTAGATGGTATCAGAAGAAAAGAAACACACAACTATTATCAGAGGATTATAGTAATGAATTTTGAAATGGTTTAGAAGAGATGAACATAGTCTAAATCGTCAAGCTGAGAGCATCGAATAATGAATTCTGGACTTTTAGTTTCTCAATTTAGACAAAAGAACGTAAAATGAAAATACAGAATAACAAGAATCACATAATATGAGAAAAAACGAGACTCATAACACCACCAATTAGAATATTTTCATAAAAAGTCCCAAAATCTGCCTCTACACCCATGTGTTCATTCCAGCCCCAGAGATTTATCAAGTTTTCCTGCACAGAGGGCAGGCTCCTCTTTTCTCCATCCTTCTATACTCGTGAGGCCAAGCATATATAGAGGAATTTCATATGGAATTTAAAACGTTCCGACTTCCTCATAATTCTAAAAACAGATACGAGTGACAAAAAGGAAGAACAGTTGCATTATTTAAAGGGATCGTTAGTAATTTGTCTGTCATATCAGGACTCCCTTCTCTTAAGCCGACATCTGTCCAAAATTATCTGAAATACACAAAAATTTTACCTGAGGATTCACCTCAGCTTGGCAATTTCCTCCTCCAGGGTACTCCACCAATTGGAATTTTCCCCGACGCTCTCTATCATCTCGGTTTTGGCCTGTGATTTCCTCCTTTTTCTACTCCTCTTCTTTGTGGCTAGGTGGCAGGTGTTGTCTGCGTGTTCATTTATGACAATATCCCTTATAACGGGGTTTAATCTTACCCCCGACTCTATCTCAGTTTCAGGTTCGGTATGAAATTTAGTCGCCTACATCTGCAAGAACCATCTTTCATTCTTACTTATTGACCTGCCCGGTACCTTAGCTGAGAACCTAATTGCACCAGACGCCGTTTGACAGATATTATCCATGCTTTCCGAACTTCGCAGAGACCTTGATTTGGCCACCCTTTGGGTTTACAGAATTCAAGAGCACAAGCCGAGCTTGTTTTTCTTATGCATAAGATGACAATTTCCCAAAATAGGATAAAATGATTCATATCTGAGATTTTGATGTTCTATGTACTTTGCTCACGAATTACTGTCATAGTACCTTGGTGTGCCACGCTTCATCAATCCATTTCCAATGATGAGCCTCGAGTTAGTTATGCGACGATGTCCTTTTGGTACGTCATCCGGGAAAGTACCTGGACCAGTGATGTGAGGTGATCTGACCAACCGCCATCTTCCCCGCGAGATATTGACATGAAGTTTTGAAACACGTGACATCGAGGCCATAGGAAAAGTGGTTTCGGGCAATCCGTCACCTCCCTCAATGCGTGTGTAAGAGCGCCACACGTTCCCCATCGAAACCAGAGTTGTTTTCCCTGATCTGCCTTCGTGATGTTAAGTTTCATGCTATTTGTTTGTCCGATGTAGGCTTCGATTGTAGATCTGCGATTCTTCAAGATCGACGACCCGCCAAGCTACTCCCTTCCCACTTCCGCTACATTCGTTCACACGCCGTGGAATATAGCCGAGAGCCCTGAACTATCATTCCTCACTGCGGTATAGCGTCTCGCTAAACTTCAGAAGTTTTTAGATCCCAATAAAAATTGTTAGGGTGATAACATTGGCTCCAACTGGGGATGTTATCCTCTCAACGAGGTAGCACAGAAATCATAGACCCAATTCCTGATCCATGGGGTTGTTCCCCAAAACATGTGTGTGTCCTACTCCTACCAAGCTCTGTGCACTGCTTCCAACTGCATGGGGGACGTCCGAGTGCATTATTGAAAACTGACTGCATCTAGTGCTAGAAAACTCAAACTAGAAAAATGCTTGACTGACAAGCTTATTTGCACATCCCTACCTACCCTAAAACTTTTGGGATGACCACTCGCTCAGGTGATGCTAAAGTGCCAATGCAGCCAATCAAGCAATTGGTTTCTTGACTTTCCTTTCACATTTTTCTCAAGCTGGTCGAAAAACGTAAAGGATGGCGGCTGAAAAAACAAATTGAATCCAAAATTTGAGCTTATGAATGAAGAAAATTCATCCTTCACTAAAGAATGTAATAATATGGCCATCGGATCTTGAAAATCATGAAAAGATCATTTCTCTCTGATGAGAAAAAACCGAAAGGCAAGTATCTTTCATCAGTGTTAGTTGTTTTTTCTCTATTTCTTCTGTTCCGAGAACATCTTCGAATGAAATGGCGATGATAGGTTTGTCTGCTTGGCCATGCATATCAACAAAAATATTCATATATTCTTGAACATCTTCAAATATGATAGCCATATAATATGCACCAAGGTTATCCTCTTGTTCATCAAACAACTCTGATGTGGTTTCATTAAATTTCTGGAAATTTGTTTGAGGACAACCACTTTGACTTTCCAGTGAATATATAGAAAAAAGTTCCTGCTCATGCACTACTTCATAGTCCAGAGCTCCCGCAGATGGATTTTCAAAACCCTGATTTTCAAATGACTTGAATAAAACCACTACCTCTTCATTATCTTTCTGTGTTTATGATGGACAAATGACATACACTGCCTCATCTATGTCATTTGTTTTTTTATTGCTGGAAACTTCCATAGATGCAATTTCATAATCTTCATCCATGTCTATGTTGCTTAAAAATTTAACCACGATGCCATTCTCAAGGGAAGAGAAAATACTCTGAAACACCTTTTCACGTTGAGAATCCATACTGATTTCGGGATGGAGAAAATGACCTTGAACAATACTTTCTGGAGCAACTTCTTCTTCCTTTTCAGGCCGATAGCTGAACATAGATTGCAAATATGAGCTAACATAACCCTTTATCTGATTGTCCATAGAATTATCATCACCATTTTTTTCATGCTTGGAGGATCCCTGTCCTGAGATACTACAAATATTTTTCTTCAATAATTTGAAAGAAGCAAAGCATAATGGTAGGGTTGTCCTACCTGATTTGAAACTGTCTTCAATTTCATTGCCAACATATGGTTGTAATTCAGCGCAAGCAATAGGGTCTCCAAATGCATGAAAATAATGTTGTGACATCTTGTCATTCTGCTCCATTGATCTAGCGTGGCTTTGCATAAGCATAGATTCTTTTTCTTCGATGATGATTTTAGGATTTTCTTTCAGCAATTTGAAAGAAGAAAAGCATAGAGGTAAAGAATTCCCTTCAACCGATTCAATACTTTCTTCTTTGTAATTGTGATATGCAGCTCGATTGCTTTCATTATACTGCTGAAAAGGAACATTTTTTGATAGAGAACATGTGGTTGATTGTTCCAGGGGGTCAACATCGTAATCATCATATTCATCATATATAGGCAAATCATTAACATATGCCATGTCATCTAACAAGAACAAACTTAGCACATCAACCTGTTCTTCAACAAGATTCTTTTCACACTCATATTCTTGACTATCGACAAATGAATACATAAAATCAGCCCTCTACTCATCATGGAATGGATCAACACCTCTTCTTCCGACAAGTGGGATGTAATTTTTTGCAAAATCATTAGCATTGGAAACTTCAAGAGGACCCATGATATTGTCAATTCTATGCTCAAGATTCCAATCAACTATTTTTTGTTCATTTTCACTTTCATGTCCTTGAACATTCAACCCTTCATTTTGGGTTTGTTTACATGCTTGGATGTTGTGTTGAATGTTTTGAGCATCACTAAACATTTTTTGTAAGGACCCAATTCTTCTTTCCATTAGGAGGAAAGAAAAATATGGATGAAGAGCAGTTGCGAAATGGAGCATGGCAACAGCTTCAGAGGGTTGAATTTCTTTGGACAAAATATAATAGACGCTAGAGAAATTTCTACTGAATACAGAAATAGATTCATTGTTGCATCTTTTCAAGGCGTAAAACTCAGTGAGTTGCAGCTCTAAGGATTTCTCCTTGCCCCAAAAATTAAAAAAAAAACTTCTTCAATTCCACCCATGAGCTGATGGTTTCTGGGTGTAAGTGTTTGAACCAGTGTTTGGTGTCTCCTTTCAAGGATTGGGAGAAAAATCTCATACACACATCATCGTGGTCAATCTCGAATAAATCTATAAAATGCTCAAACCCTTGAATGTGGTTTTCAGCAGATATGATACTCAATTCTCCGTCGAACACAGGTAGGAACTCATAGTAATTTGAAGGGAAATCATGAAGGGTTTGGGGTAGCGTTAAGGGTATATATCTATGTCGGGCCTTGGGGGGTGTTGGGCCAAGAACAGTGGGAGAGACATTGGTCTGAGTCTCACGGGATTCATCAGCTTGGTCATCATCATTGCGTGGCCTAGGTGAAATCTTTTTATCAGAAGAAACGACAAGGTGAGGGTATGCATGTGCAATGTATAGAGGAGGAAATATAATTTTAAGTCTTTCATGACCATTATTAAGATACAATAGGTAAAAGAAAGTTCATTTGGCATTTTCAAGGAAGGAGCAGATGCAACTTAAAATGAAAGTAAAATTCTTTGTAAGAGGTCCCATTTTGAGTACTTGTTTTCCCTCATGATGCCCTTCCTTGCCCCTATCAAGGGATTTCATCTTTCATTGAAGTTTTAGTCTCACGCTTGAAGTATTCATAGCAAGTTCGTCTCTTGGAAATTCAGGATTCTTTTATCAGTGGAGTNTAGCACTCTCTAAATCTGTCCAACTAAATAGACAAACGACAGAGGTAACTACTTCAACCTACTTTAGAGCTGAAAACTAGCCAGTTCAACTCGGAGAGGGCTCTCTCGTGTCACTTGATATATATATGGAAGACGGTGGCTAGATTTGGTTTGTTTTGGGGGTTTAATAAAGTTGTTGAAGAGCTGAAGATGACCTTTGGGCTATGGGGTCAAGAATGTAGGATGCATTTCCAAATCGTGAAAACAATCCAGAGGAAAAGGTTAAATGAGGAAGTGACTTTTGTGTTTATGCTTGAAAATTTTAGATGGTATCAGAAGAAAAGAAACACACAATTATTATCAAAGCTTTATAGTAATGAATTATGAAATGGTTTAGAAGAAATGAACATAATCTAAATCGTCAAGCCAGGAGCATCGAATAATGAATTCTGGACTTTTAGTTTCTCAATTTAGATACAAGAAAG
>JASDQU010108886.1:179797-228229 GCA_032191745.1 Picea mariana
TTCTTGGGTTTTCTATTTATAAATAGAACACTTATCTAAAAAAACATGTAATAAGAGGCATCAAGACCCTCTATTCAATGTAAAAATAAATGTAGATAAATTCAATTGTGAAGTTGGAAACTAAAAAGACTACGCTTCACAACATCTTACAAAAAATAATTTTATATGATGATCTGGTTTTGAGAAGCCTTACGAGAACACCTTAGAAGAAAGTTAAGAGATTTCAAACATTGTTTTTATTAAAAAATCTATGAATTAAAATACAAACCCTTTGTCATATGATCTTATTCTTATTCAAGTATGTTATCATTTTGTTGATTTATGACATGTAAATTCAAAATAAGGTATATTGATAACAGGTTGACCGATCATAGAAATTTTATTATAGAAATTTTATTAAAATAATCAATATACCTGGATCTTAAGATTTCACTGGTAGATTGTTTTATTACTTTAATATTATTCATGTAACATAAACTATCACAACCTATATGAAAATGGAAATGATCTATCTCCATATTTATCTTAATCTTAGACATCATATTTAAAAAATTATACATGTATATACATATTAACTAAACATTAAAATATAGCAGAGAGTGTTCATGAAAACTGCATGCCTTTAAACATTAAAATCTAGCAGAGACTGTCCATGAAAACTACAACATTCTTAATCTTAGACATCATATTTAAAAAATTATACATGTATATACATATTAACTAAACATTAAAATATAGCTGAGAGTGTTCATGAAAACTGCATGCCTTTAAACATTAAAATCTAGCAGAGACTGTCCATGAAATTTTGTAGCAATAAAATTTTGGCCGCGGGTGGCCAGCCCTGTGACCAAGCTGTGGGCACGCCCACGGCTTCGCCACAGACCTGGCCACCCGTGGCCCAGCCTTTAAACATTAAAATATAGCAGAGGATGCCCATGAAAACTACAACATTTTTAATCTTAGATATCATATTTAAAAAATTATACATGTATATACATATTAACTAAACATTAAAATATAACAGAGAGTGTTCATGAAAACTGCATGCCTTTAAACATTAAAAATCTAACAACTATCCATGAAATTTTGTAGCGATAAAATTTTGGCTACGGGTGGCCCAACCTTTAAACATTAACATATAGCAGAGACTGTCCATAAAAACTACAACATTGACAGGAGAAGGTTTTTCCACAGTCTAGTCGAATTAAAGCCACATAGCGGTTTTTGAGATGGGTTTTGACACTATTTTGGGGCGACTGCGACTCTGGAGAATTTGGCCGCGGGTGGCCAGCCCTATGGCCAAGCCGTGGGTACGCCCATGGCTTGGCCACAAGGCTGAGCACCCACCGCCCCCTCACAGTCCAAAAATACAACAATTTACATTTAAAACAAATATTTTAAAACCTATATGACATCAATTGTATAGAAACTTACCTATTGCAAATGAAACGATGACCCCTGTGCTCACGACCTCTCGACGACCCCTGCACTCATGACATCTCGGTGACCTCAGATGCGCTCATGACCCCTGCGCTCATGACCTCCCAGTGACCTCCTCACACAACAACTCACGACAACGACAACAAACAATAGAAAACGACAACAAATTTTCTAAAACGTTTCAATATCGATGTGTGGTTAATATATAAACAATCTTTCGGCCGAACAAATTTTCGGCCAAACAATTGTTTGGCCAAAAAATAGTTCGGCCGAACAATTGTTCAGCCGAAAAAGAATTGTCGGAAAGAAAATATCCGGTCGACCAAATTTGTACATGCAAATCAAGGGGGCGGTTATTGCACCGTTCGATTTGACGTTTATTTTTTCGGTCGAAAAATAGTTAAGCCGAAAACAATATCTTTCGGCCGAAAAAGATTATTAGTTCGACCGAAAAAATGTTTTTCGAAATTTTGGAAACGTGATTGTCACGAAAGTGTAACCCACCTCCATGATTTCACCCCTATCTCCAATCAAATCAGTTCTAAAACCATCTATCATGGGGTTGGGGATCCCGGTTGAGTTGTAGAAGTTCAACATCTTGAGCTTCGTGTGACATTGACGCATTTTTTTCGATGGCAAGGCCAAACCAAAGTACTTGACCCAGGCTATGGCTAACACTTAGTCTCATTTCCTTACTTATCTTATGTTTGCAAGTCTTATACTTAGTTATCTTCAACAACAATAAAAGAAACATTCATACAAGTACAAAATGAAACTACTTGTGGGCATCCAAACTGGCCTAACACCCGAAATCTAATATAAAAAAAAAGTGTGTCGAGCTCAACTTGTGCCACACAAAAAAAGTCCGCAATGGGGAGCATTTGTTACAATAATCCGTTTTGAAAACTTCAACTCTTCCTCGTCGAGTTAACTAGTGCATGCTCTTCCTCCGCAACCTCGGCTAGAAGACTTATGTGAAACTCTCATCACCTTGCTTCATAGTAGAATAACTTATGTCTTTCCTCATACCAACCAATCTGTGATTCCCAGAATTAACCAAATATCAAATTGTCTCCTTGAACTGAAATCCTTTGATCTAGCAAACACATCTTGACCAAATGATCTCTTGCCTCTTTCCTTTTTTCTTATTTTCCTTCCTCCAAATGGCTTGCCTTGCTCCGTTATATAGGATGCCCAATGGGCATGCCCTCCTTGTTCTCTGCAACAAAATGTCCATGTTTGTGAAGCGGACGTGCATTGTGGGCGTGGGTTGAACACACCCCTCCAACTCTGGTCGACTTCTCATTTCGTGAAAGCAACTTTTCCATGGGCATGCACCCTTTCAACATGCTCCACCCACACTAGATAAATTCCTCATTTTCGCATCGTAGGTGCCCAAGCCAATACTCTGTTGCATCTTCGGTTCATTTCCTGCTAGTGTTTGCAACACTCTTGCACACATTTGGCCGGTTGGGTGCTCTTGCTGCCAACACACCCGTCCATCCAACCATCTATCTTTGGTTGGATTGTAGTCGTTTCTATTAGTCGTGTCCATCCAACCATCTGTCTTTGGTTGGATTATAGTCGTGACTAAATATGGCACATAAGAAAAATGAAAGAATCATTTAGTCGTGTCTATTATTAATCATTTAGGAAAGAAGAACATAAGAATCATTTAGTCTATTATTAATCATTTAGTAGTTTGTTGTGAAAGGAAAGAACCACAAAGAAACCCACTACTCTATTATTAATCTTTGCACATGGTGTCATCGAATCATTTAGTCATGTTTGTTGTGAAATACGACACATAAGAAAAAGGAAAGAACCATAGGGTGGCAGGTTTTGTGGAGTATGTTCATTCTTTCTTGCCTTCTCTCATTGTCTTTCTTGGAAGACTTTAGTAGTTGTATGAGACGTGGACGAGAACTTCACAATTGGGTTGCATGGAAAGCTGCAATTGTTGTGATGTTAATGGCATTGTCAATATGCCTCTTGTTCTTCTGCACTACTCTTCTCTTCTCCCGCGTCGCCTAAACCTACTTCTCCCCCTGAGAACTTCAATGGAACTTGCAGTTACTATTTAGTTGTGAGTGTGCTTAATAAAGTTAGTATTTTGTCTCTTTATGTAATTTTTTATGATTCCAGGAAATTCAACAACCATTTATGAAAAATGTGAATGTAATGGCTATGGCAAGTTTGCTTTCATTCCAAGAAATATTTTTTTTTCTAAGGACATATGACTTAACTTTATATAACAAAGTTCATTTCCATCCAATGAAGTTTTTATGACATTTTTATTCTAGGTGAAAAAGTTTTCATGCCTGTCCAAGCCATGCCTTGCCATGCCTTTTCATTCCACGCCATGCCTTTCCATTCCATGCCATGCCCTACCTTGCCATGCCATGCCTTACCTTTCCATTCTTTGACATTCATTGCCATGTCATGCCATGCCATGCCATGCCATTCCTTGCCTTTCCATGCCATGCCATTCCTTTCTATGTCATTCATTTCCTTTCCATGTCATTACATGCCTTACCTTCCCATGTCATGCCTTTCCATGCCTTTCCTTCCTTGCCTTTCCTTGCCATGACATGCCTTGCCAAGCCATGACATGCCTTTCTTTCCTTTCCTTACCATGACATGCCTTACCAAGCCATGCCATGCCTTGTATTTCCATGCCATGTCATGCCTTTCCTTTCCATGCCATGTCATGTCGTGCCATGTGTTGTCTTTCCTTGCCTTTTGATGACATGCCTTGCCAAGCCATGCCATGACATTCCTTGCCTTTCCATGACATTACATGCCTTGCCTTTCCATGGCATGCCATGCCATGCCTTTTCTTGCAATTCCATGCCATGAATTTCATTTCCATGTCATGCATTTCCATCCCTTGCCTTGCCTTGCCATGTCATGGAATTTCTTACCTTGCCATGACATGACTTGTCTTGCCATGACATGCCTTTTCAATCTATACCATTATCTTTCATTGTCATGCCATGCCATTACATGCCTTTCCATGCCTTTCCTTGCCATTTCCATGCCATGCCTTTCCTTCTCATTCCATTCCATGCCTTGCCATGCCATGCCATCGTATGTCTTTTCCTACCTTGCATTGCCATGACATGCCTTGCCATGTCATCCCATTACTTCCCAAGTCATGACATGACATGCCTTGTCTTGCCATGACATTCCTTGCAAAGCCATGCCATTCCTTGAAAATATAAAAAATGATATTAACCAAGTTCTAACAAGTCAATGGGAAGTCCCAAACACCACAAATCAACAAGGAAACTATAGTTGTTATAAAACTTTTTGGATGATCTTCGGGACTAGAGTTTTTCTCAATGAGGCATAGTGCAAATTTTGAACAAGAGGTCGATTTTCAAGAAAACAATATCAATTAATTGTGGGTAGCGTGGTCACATGGGCCTTGGCCAAACATAATTGCAGGAGCTTACGAAACTTCGTTATGCTTCTTAGTTTGGATTTTGTGCCCTTGTACCAAATTGGCAACATGTCCTTGAATGACTTGAGGAGGCGAGTTGCAACTCATGATAAAACTCAAATCAAGACTCAGATGGATGAACCCTCGGTTGCATTGGATCTAGAGCATTGGGTTTCATCTAGTAGGGCCCCTCTATTTTCATTTCGTTAACCGAAAAATCATTTGTTGGAGGATCTCCAACACTTAGGTTTTGTCAATGAGGCATAGTGCAATTTCTGAACTAGAGGTCGATTTTTAAGAACACTGTGTCGAGAGATTGTGGGTAGCATGGTCATGTGGGCCTTGGTCAAAAATACTTGTGGGAGCTTACGAAAATTCTTTATGCTTCTCGTTTTGGATTTTATTACCCTGTACCAAATTGGTGACATGTCCCTAAATGGCTTGAGGAGGTGAGTTGCAACTCGCGATAAAACTCAAAACGAGACTCAGATAGAGGAACCGTCAGTGGCATTGGATCCATAACACTGGGTTTCATCTAGTGGGGCCCCTCTATTTTCATTTCATTGACCAAAAAACCATTTGTTGGAGGATCTCTGGCACTAAGGTTTTTCTCAATGGTTATTACTTATGTTTGACTATTTAACAACCATAAAATGAAGCCAAAATTTCAATAATTCATAAATCTGAAATATTTGTTAAATTATTCCTTTTTCATACCTATGTCCATTAAAGGAAATTTATGGCATGGAAAGGCAAGGCATGGCATGCAAAGTGAAGGAAATGCAAGGCATGCAATGGCATGGAATGGCAAGGAAAGGTATGGCATGGTAAGGCATGGAACATAAAGTGAAGGCAATGCAAGGAAAGGTAAGGCATGTCATGGCATGGAAATGAATGGAATGGCATGACATAACAAGTGAAGACAAGGCAAGGCATGGCATGGAAAGACAAGGCATGGCATGGCACGACATGCCATGGAAAGTGAAGGCATAGCATGGCATGGCATGGAAAGTGAAGGAAATGAAAGACATGGCATGGCATGGTATGGAAAGTGAAGGAAAGAAAAGACATAGCATGGAAAGGAAAGACATGAAATGGAAATGAAAGGCACGACATCTCATGGCATGGTAAGGCAAGGCAATGCAAGGCATGGCATCACAAGGAAAGGAAATGAAAGGCATGGAAATACACGAATACCATAACAAACATAAAATGAAGCCAACATTTCAATAATTTATAAATCTGAAATATATGTTCAATTATTCATTTTACATACCTATGGTCATTCAAGTGGACCATCATAATCACTTCTAATATTGATGGTTTCCATTAAATTCTCATGCTTAGAGTAAGGAAATAAATATCGTACCTTTGATGAGTTCTTACTTGGCATTGTTTGTAGTTGGAGGTTTATACCAACAAACAAGTTTTTAAAGTGGTATATGACTTCACCTAGTCTATAATATTGAAATACATAACCACATTTCCTCTATGTTCTTTCATCATGTGTCAGATATTCTCCTTTAATAACCATCGACCCAATCAAAATTCAATGCCTTCGGAGTTTGTTACTGATCGCATGAGGGTTTGCTTTCCATCTAAGCAATATTTCATCCAATAATGAGTGCCCCATTCATTGCCTCTTGGGGAAACCACTACATATATGTGCCCTTCAAAAAAAGGAGTGTCAACACGTGAGTCCACTAAATGAACAAAAAATAAAACATTGATGCTAGTTATTAAAAATTTAATAGAAGGTTTCAACGAACCTGGCAGTACAAGATCTAAGACATTATCATAATCTTCTAAAATACTCGATTGGTCGTCCAACTAGGATAATTCTATAGTTATACATTGACCAATGGGGAGTGATACATGATCCCATCTATCAACTTGGTCTATCAATTCAAAATCATCCCATTCATTACTACTACATAGACCACAAAATCAAGAGAGTTTTCACATCCATATTTCAACTATTCCATTGTCTGATGTTCTAACTGAATGGAATCCATGAGTTCCCTAGATTGTTTTTCATTCATACCACTATGATCAATATACATTGACTACCTCCCAAAAATATCTATGTACATGTCATTTCCTCTGTGATTGATCTTCACGGGTTCATGTTCCCTCTCCCATCACTGAAAAACACCATTCAACAATGTATTTCACATATCGAATGAGGGAAGTAGTTGTGAACTTTATTTTTTGCCTGTATAATGCCATTTTTATGCATGTACCTTCTCCATAATGGTCCCCTTTCCTGTCCCTGGACTCAAAATAGTTACAAATGTGTGGGAGGGAGGGAAAGAGAGGGAGGGAGGAAGGAGAGAAATAGATGGAGGGAGAGAGAGAGAGGTAGAGAGTCTAAGAGGGGGTATATAGAGAGGGAGTGGATGTGAGAGTGTGAGGCATGGAGAGGTAAGGTATAGGTCTAGGCCATGGTATAAGTCTAGGTATATGTCTAGGTCTTGACATGCCTTTTCAGGTATAGGTCAAGGGAATTTCTTTCCTTACCATGCATTTTCTTGCAATGTACCACTCTTGCTAGTGTGTGAGAGTGTGGGAGAGAGGGAGAGGAAGACAAAGAGGGGAGGTAGAGAGTGAGTGTGTTAGAGTGTGGGAGGGAGAAAGAGGAAGACATAGGGGGGGGTAGAAAGTGTGTGTGTGAGAGTGTGGGAGGGAGAGAGAGGAAGACAAAGAAGGGAGGTAGAGAGTGAGTGTGTTAGAGTGTGGGAGGTGGGAGAAAGAGGTAAACAAAGAGGGGAGGCAAAGAGTTAGTGTCTTAGAGTGTGGGAGTGAGAGAGATAAATACATAGAAGGGGGATAGAAAGTGTGTGAGTGAGAGTGTGGGAGGGAGAGAGAGGTAGGCAAAGAGGGGAGGTAGAGAGTGAGTGTGGGAGGGAGAGAGGAAGACATAGAGGGGGATGGAAAGTTTGTGTGTGAGAGTGTGGGAGGGAGAGAGAAAAAGACAAAGAGGGGAGGTAAAGAGTGAGTTTGTTAGAGTGTGGGAGGTAGATATAGGAATACATAGGGGGGGGATAGAAAGTGTGTGTGCGAGAGTATGGGAGGGAGTGAGAGAAAGGCATAGAAGGGAAGTAGAGAGAGTGTGTCTTCATAAAATTCTTCATAACAGACCCTGGAATAAAAATAAAAATTTAAACAAAAGCCCACCTAAGTAATAGTTGGGTCTTCATAAAATTCTTGGGGCGATGACGAGGGTAAGATTTAAATTAAAACTAATATTTTTAAAATTTTACAAAGACGAAATTAATTCCTAACTTGTGGAAGAACAAAAAAAATATCAAATAAATAATAAATGGAAAGTTTAATTAGCGCACTTACCTTTTGGTTCTAAAAAAAAGGGGAAGGGATTAATAAAAATAGGGAAACAAAGTAATAAAGGAAACATAGGCAATTAATAAGTAATAAAATTATTTAACGTGCGGGAGTATAAAAAGTTATGAATTTAAAAATAAAATGAAAAGATTAATTAGCGCATTACCTTTTTGGTTTAAAAAAAAAGAAAAAAAAAAGAAGGAATTAATAAAAATAGAGAAATTAAGTAATAAATGAAACCTAGACAATTAATGAGTTAAAGAAAATAATTTTGGAGAAACGTGGGGGATGAGTGACACTTGTAAGACAGAGAAGTTTTAGAGGGTTTTCATTAAAACTTAAATTAAATGTGATTTAGGGCAAGGCGGGGTCTCAAAACTCTATAAAAGAAAGGGGGATGAGGGGGAAAAGGATGGCCTGTTAGGTATCGTTATGCTGCTGAATTGGGACTGGACTGATTGCTTGTGAGGAGTTGGGAATTTCTCAGCTTGTATTGGAGTGGTATCTCAGCCTTGCGAGGTGATATGGGAAGCTAGGTATACCATATGGACTGTGTGTGGCCCCTTTGCGGCTCGGGGGGCTATGGGGGACGCAGAGTACCCCTAGAATTTGGCTGGGAGGTACCGGTGTAGTCGTGACGGTCAGCGAGCAGGAGCGGCACAGAGCGGGAGCGGCATGTAGCGCACGGACATCACTCGGAGCAGGCGAATAGGCAAAGGTATGTTTTTATTTGGTTGTATGATAGACTATGTAGGAGGTATAACTCGGATCTATAGGTGTAATATTAGTGGTGGTAAATGGTTCCATTGTGCAGGGGACACGTCCCTCTAACATGTTGATCTGTTTTAAACTTATATGCTGAACTGTCTCCGAATTTTTTTGTCTGGAAATTTTTACTACTGAATTTATATGCCTAGACTTGAAGAATGAGTTTTTACTGGTCTGAATTGATGTCTAAAATTTTAGGATTACAATTCTAAACAAGAATTAATATATTGAGTTCATGATTTTATACGTTTGCCTCCATTCTCGAAGTTGTATGATGCACCATGACTAAATCGACAGGTACATCATGCCTTAAGGATCCGATCGACTGTTGGCACCTTATGATCAGATGTTGCGCAACGAATTTTATGTTTTAAATCTTCGTTTAGAATGGTAACGACATTTTATGTAAGAAAAACCGTAGGTGTCTTTTAAACTGATGAATTCTTCTTCCAATGCAAATGGTGATTTCATTCTGTAAATAGATAACATGTCACCTCTGTGTTTTTTTTTCTTAATTAAAAAGAAGGAAAATTTAATTCTTTCGGTGATGATGTAAAGGCGATCGGTGGTAATTTGTATTTCTGAATTTCGCTGGGCAATTCCTCCAGGTGTTTTACCCTTAATTTCTTTCCTTGATTATTGCTAACAGTTACTTGTTACCCAGCTGTCCTTCCTCTTCCTTTAATGGCAGAATCCCCTGCTACATTGGGTATTCTTATTACCTTACCTTCCTTGAACCAGTTAATCCGTGGGAATCCTTGGATAATCTACCTGCCGCTGGTTGATTAGGCCATCTGATTTTTTTTAATAACCATGGAGGGTGTCTTGGCGGGTGCATTAATATCTATGATCTTATCATAAATCATTTGTGTAGGATGGGGATCCTGTAAAATAAAAACAACATTAAATTAGATATCTGAGTAAAAGAAAAAGAAAAAAAAAACCAACAAGAAGCTTATTCCCAGAGTTCTAGTAACGAACGCGAGTGGAACAGGGGAATAGTTCCTCATGATTTCTCTCTTCACCCACGTCTGGAAATTTCGTGACCCCTCATCTAGAAACAAAAAAAAAACTGCACCCAGGTGTGGTGTTAAATCCCCCATGTGGCTCTTATTTTTTCCTGAGTCTCCTCCTGGCGTCTGTGACCTTCTAGATGGTCGTGCTTCCATTTCACCCTCGACGCATGCTCGTACTTCCAGGGGGTGTATTGGAGATGAATGTCGTTCCCACGAGCGGCCTGAACCAACCATTACCCCTCTGCGCATTTCCTGGCTTTAAAATTGGTCGAACCGTGCATGCTACTGGCTGCATGCAACTTTGGTGTCAACCAACACCTTACCTTAACCACCGTCTGAGCATCCAACAGCAGGGACGTCATTCCCAAGGAGATTCGTAACCCTGCAGATAGCTGATTTCCCCATCTCGAGAATTCAATCGCAACGTACCAGTGCTGGACGGTGTAGCTTTTCTTAAAATACGTGAGACCCAGGTTAGCAACGTGCCACCTAGGGCTGCGAGTCCAACCTTTTACCCAGCCATAGACAACACTGAGCCTGTCAGTGGAT
Source organism: Picea mariana (assembly GCA_032191745.1). NCBI lineage: Eukaryota > Viridiplantae > Streptophyta > Pinopsida > Pinales > Pinaceae > Picea > Picea mariana. The sequence goes on from JASDQU010108886.1 coordinate 190,358, forward strand.
GGTCGCGTTTAATTACCCTTACCAGGCCCAAATGGTCTTAAATGCCTTTAATAGCTATTTCTTTTATCTCCAGGTTTCGCTCTTAATAACTGATAGGTAGCATTGTTAGCTATGCTCCAGAATTAAATACTTAGCTGGCTTCATGTTTAGCATCGATTGTTTTATTTACAATGTTGTGTAAGGAAAAGCCATTTTTGTTTATATTACTATGCTGTGGAATTCTTCTACGATCCTAATTATAACATGTTCCCATAAGAAATTAAATTATTATGTTCCTCACTGATTATTTTAATTTACAATATATTTACCATGAAAAGTCCTTGATGGTTTTTTAGGAATATTTTTAATGTTAAAGTAAAGATATGGATAGATCTTGGTAATGAAAATTTTAGTGTTACTATTATGTACAACAATTAAAAGTAAAATCCTTGTTATCTAATTGAGGGCGAATATTCTTTAACAAAATCCCTATTAATAACTTTATTTAAGGTGGATATTCTTATTGACTCTAATTGGAGATAAATAAATCTTTCGACCTTTATTCAATTTATTACTAGGTTGACCTCCTCATGGTATCTTACTAGATAAATGGTGGTAATGTATTCTTATGGTTCTGCTTAATTTAGACGAGTCATTTTTTTAAAATAATTAATTCCGCCGCATAAAAATGGTAATTGTTACAATAACATGATGAAATTAATGATTGATTTTGACACAACTTGGGAGAGTTCTAAAAATGGGTGTGAATAAACCTCTGCCTATTACCAGAACTATTATATGCCCTTGCAGATTTCCTAACCCTCTTGTTATTCTCTTACTCCAATGGGACTTATTTTCCGACGAATGGTGGATGATGTAGATGGTTGGTTTATGAGCTGTTGTAGGTTGGTTTTCTTGCGCCTCGTAGATAGAAATATTAATTTTAAATTGTGATCTAATGTACTAACAAGCCTTGATGATGATGGATTGATTTAGAACTAGATTAGTAATGCGCGGTTAATTAAGGTTAAGGTATGGTGAATTACAGTAAAGTTTACTCTCACCCTTGGTTTAATTGAATTTGGTTGATAGAAAAAACCTGGGTTACTCATTGATGTTGGTAGAATTAGTATTTATAGTGTTGGTATTGATTGTGTCAGGCGAGATGTAGACACCTCCTGGTAGCCTTAGTATATAAGTCTGTGTGTGTGATTATTTGCTGTGTAAAGAATCCAGTGCCATATCAAGAGTCTCAGGCCCTTTAAAGGTAGGGTTTCCACTCTTGCGACACACCTGACGGAGATTACTATTTTCTGCCTGAGCAGTCAGTCAGGAGCCTATCTAACCTTCTCTCTCTCCGGAGTAGAGAACTAAGATTAAACGCCCTGCTTTCCTATGCAGNAGGGTTTCCACTCTTGCGACACACCTCTAAGGTCGTATCAGTAGTCGCGGGCTTTTTAAAGGCAGAGTTCCCACCTCTGCGACCTCCTGACAGAGATTATTAGTTTATGCCTAAGCAGTCGACCAGGAGCCTATCTGACATTCTCTCTCTCCGGAGCAGAGAACTAAGATTAAACGCCCTGCTTTCCTGTGCAGAAATAGTAAAATCTACTACTATGGATTCTTCCATCTATGTTCATACTGCACATAACACATTATGTCGTTTAATGCTTGCAGTTACTTGTTGTGCGCCTTATGTCTATGGCCGTTTAATGCTTGAAGTTACTTGTTGTGTGCCTTATGTCTTCTTGTTGTGATCATCGTGGTTGCATCTTGTTAGTTGTTGGGTGGCGATGTAGATTCAAGTGTGTCTGTTTCCTTTTTTTTCACGCGCGCACACACCTTAAACAAAAAAAAAAATTGCACCTATTATCTTAGTTGTTGTCGTAATGAGGAGGACGTTACAAATTCACCCCCCCTCTCAATATTCCAACACCTTTAACATGGTAATACTGACTTCTTTAGAAAATGCGAAGTTACCCCTGGACTTCATGAATGGATTTTTTCCAAAAATACTCCTTGGGGAATCCAACGAATGAGAGAGATGCCGATCAAAATCAATGACTATCATTCTTTTGAGACTACGTCATCAGGTTCTCCCTTCATGATCAAACTCATTCCTTGCTACAAGATCTTTCTGAAACCTAATTTTTGAAAACCTATCAAGAAACTCCCTCTTCGGACTTGACAGATGAAATCTTGATTGTTGATTCTCCAAGAAAAAATAATTTGGGCTAATTATCACCAAACTTCTCAGTTGCCACTAGAATATAGATTTCAACTTCCAAATCTGATTTTCACTCTATATCTTTCATATTGACGCCATAAATATATTCTTAGGCTATTTTGAATCAATTAAACTCGAATCTACCAATGAATTTGGGGATTTCTCTCTTATTCACTATTTTCCACAAATTCGTCAGAAAATAAAATCTTCAACCATGAATTTTCCCAATTCATGCTATCTCTTAGCCCATACAAGCTCATTGTCAAACCTTGAGCTCTGATACCAATATGTAATGTACCCATTATCCAAGCTGAGTTCTATCACTACATAAATGACTTGGCCTGCTAAATAAAATTTTTAAAATGCCCTATATATATAAAAGAAAACCAAGGGGTAGAAGGCCCATAAAAAATACAAAAAAACAACATGTTTATCCCATGCATCTAACAACATCTATAAAAATGTGAATGCATACAATAAGCACACAAAAAACACATAGAATTCAAATATTCATTTACATGATGGAATAATCATAATAAAACAGTAGAACACTTACCTTTTTATAAACTTAACCAACTGGTTGCGTACGAAGGATGAACCTCCCAAATATAGGCACCATTATTCTTTTTCTCTCAACAGTAGACCACCCCCGAGCTTAGGCTATGAGTCCACAAGGATATATGTCCCTCTTGGTTGTCCATTCTCCACCCTCAATAACTCAAAACCCATGTTCTACTCCTACAACAACTCCAATCCACCAACTTTCTTCCCCACAACCTGCACAACCCAATTAATGTACCCCCTTCATTGCTCTTGGTCCATCAGGACGTACCATTAATTTATTAGGGCTTCCAATGTACTTAGTTGGTCAGGAATTTCATAGCTGGGGACTTCTAGGAAATATCAACTTCTTTAGGAGTGCTCACAACATCCTTCATAAGGCTCTTAAGCCATTTCCTCAACATGAAAAATGAACTACATGATTACATCATGTTTTGCAGGAACACAAGCCACATTTCCAATGCAAACATAGCCTAATAATGGGTTCCTTCAAGAACAACATGGCTAGTTCTCCTCCCAACACTCAACTTCTCTCTTGCTGCCAAAATATGCATGTAAAAATTATCGATCTTCTGCATACAAATCTCCCTTCTTCTCCCTTTCTTGCTTGACTCTCACTCTTCCTAAATATGATTTTACTCATGCCCATGCTCTCCAATAACTATGGGATGTGACTCCTCACACCCATCCTCTTACACGAGTTTAATGATTGTCTTTGGGAACACTCAACAACAAATAGAAAGTTTATACATAATGATAATAAATTTAGGAATGTGAGTTTGAATTAATACCCATAAAGAATTCCCCCTTTGGCCCCCTCTCTTGTGGAATAATATCCCCCCATCATTAACATTCCTCGTGTATCGTAGCCAATGATTATTATTTTTATTAATCATTCCAATATACCATTTACATATTTTGTCCCTCAGCCATATTTCTAAATACAAGATCTTTGTCCCAAACATATTGGCTCACCAAACTAAACCACTTTTATACAATTACATTGTAATTTGTGGGGATTAAAATTGGGGATGTTACATGCAAGTTGTTTAATCCCAAAATCTGTGTCTTTCGTTGAAAAAACTTCTTCCTCTATAGAAAAACTTTGAATGTTGTCCACAACATTAGGGGATTTGTACAAATAATTTTTAATGTAGGAATTCCAGTCCTCAAGGGAATCATATTGTTTTCTTTAGTTTTTTGAGTTAGAATTTGCATAAAAAATGTCTTAGGATCTAGGTTAGATAGGTGAAAAAGATTCTCTTAATTGTGGCTGATGAACTTCGATAAGAAACATAGATTTATTGTACAAGGGTGTCGAGAATGCAATTTAATTTAGCATAAATTTAAATTTGTTTATACACAATACAAACCCCTAACCCTATATAACCCTAACCCTAATAATATTTAACCTTAATAATATAATCCTAAACCTAATAATATTTAACCTTAATAATATAACCCTAACCCTATCATGAGTTATTGGTGTACAAGAGAATGTTCGACTAGATGAAAGCCTCAATGATTAGGTATATAGAAGGGATCTAGAACAGTGATTAAGGAATCTACATGCAGTACTAAAATAAGGGAAAGAAAATCATAGCAATAACTATCTATCAAGGGTCTAGAAATAAACCAAGCTTACCAATGATAATTGATGGAAATAATAGGTTGAAATCTTATTACTTAAAACACAACAGGCGTACAAAATTTTTGCAAAGTTGAATAGTAGAAATATCTAAAGGTGGGGGTACATTTACCAGACTCTACAAGACAAGACATATCCAACCTTATATGGAAATAACTGACACCCAGGAAAATACAATAATGACCTTCCTTGGTAAGGTTGAAGAACAATCTCATTATGACTGAAAGAAATATCACATTTTGAGTACTTTCACAAATTTTTTAATCTGAAAACCCACCCCAAAACTTCTAAATATTTTGTGAATATAATTGAATCTAGGTCATACAATATATATCCTATAAAATTTACTATAGGGAAATCGGTTCAAGAAATGGTACATAAGAAGAATTGACATAAGTTGACAACTCAACAATTAACTCACATACAGGGTTCAATGAACTCATATCTCAACTAATTATATTATCTACATATATTTAATTTATTTTCTTGTTTTGAAAAGAAAGGTTTTATGATTAACAATGTAACCATAATCTCATTCCATTCATATAAATACAAAGAAATAGTATGCATGTGAATAGATTAAGATTTACTGGGTAGGCAATTAAATTAAATGAAATATTTATAAATCAAGAAATATGAGTGAAAATGTATGCAACTATAACTTATAATAGAGCATATTTTGAAAGATAAAAAAAAATCATGAACAACCTATAAATTCCATAACAAAATATAAATTTATAACTAACATATTCATAAAATTATGTTCTACCGTTGAAACTAATAGAATCTTTGCAAAAATAATGCCTTTTGGCATTGGCATTAGATGAACATTACACCAAGGAAGTCATGAAGAGAAAACAAGGGATATCAATGAAAAATTAGAGAGGGTAGCAGCAAAAGTCAAAAACCTGGCTCTGCATTTAATCTAGATATTGAAATAGGAATCATCGACACATTCCAAGGAAAGCCCAAATTAAGAATCCCAATTTTTATTGTTTTCATAAGCAGTTATTGGTACTAAGAAAACATCACAATAGAATAAATAAAAATGAAAGAATCCATATGTTGTAGAATGTTAGGCACAACTAAGAAAAACCTTTTCTCATTTCATGCCAAATGCACAACAACATGTGACTCCAAATAAAAAGATTTTGATAAATATATACCGAGTCCAAATTTTTGAAATAAAAATTTGGATTTCAAAATTTAAGAGGTATTGTGAACCTGCAAGCCCCCCTCCTCTATGATAATGCAATATCAAGTCTCAGTGCCTCCTCAAGCATTGTTATCTTTCTACGCAATGCAGGATTCGAAAGGTGAACGAATGATCGATAGGTGGAACAAATCAAAATGCATCCCTCCACACCTCTCCATACTAGAGCCTAAACGCATCTTTCCACACCTTTCACACCTGGGAGCCTAACATACTCTATTACTATGTTAACAACAATAATATGGAATCTTTGTTAATCACTTAAAAGTGGCAATGACTAGATAGCACATAAATTTCTTAATCATATTATGTAAATGTGAAAAAGTAAACATATAAACTTATGCCTTTATAAAAACAAGGAAGTTAATAGTTCAAATCACAACCCTACATTTATTGTGACAATGAAGAATGTTCTATCCATATTTAATCATATCAATAGAAAAAACATTAAGGATTAAAAACATATTTAATGTGCTCATTTCCAATAGGTGCAAACCTGGCAACATAATTATTTCCCATGCAAATGAAAATTAAAATAAAAAATCACTTGTCAAATTTAAAATGAAAACTATTTCAATTTTTTTTTAATCTAACGATAAGAAATACTTTCATAAAATGTTCTATTTAGCATTTTTTAAATGATTTTTATGGGTTTTCTTCTTTTATTAATCATTTTTTCCTACCCTAACAAGAAAAAAAAATGAATGTTCAAATATTTCCTCACTACCATGTCACTCCAAAAAAAAATATTGTTATCATTTATATACAATACAATCTTGTTTTTATAGAGCTCATGCATACATGTATCTCATATTTAAACTTAATAATGGAGATTGATATTAAACATCAAATACTTTGATTGTAGTGAATTCTCTTATTAATGAGAGAAAAGGAACAATTCCAATTCAAATCAACCCCATCCCCTTGATGAGTGGATTTACAAACATTACCTATAAGTGTCTTCTCATTTATATACAATACAATCTTGTTTTTATAGAGCTCATGCATACATGTATCTCATATTTAAACTTAATAATGGAGATTGATATTAAACATCAAATACTTTGATTGTAGTGAATTCTCTTATTAATGAGAAAAAAGGAACAATTCCAATTCAAATCAACCCCATCCCCTTGATGAGTGGATTTACAAACATTACCTATAAGTGTCTTCTCCATGTGCTCCACTTGCTCAGATTTCTTATTGATATTGCTATTCATAATTGATACCCATCCATCTTCTTCTTTTATTTTTGTTATAATATATATTTGTAAAATATCATAAAGAGGGATTTGTCAAATGTGATTTTTCTTTGTAAAACATGTTTGGTGTAGGTTGAATTTTATTTTACTCTTTTTCAATTTTACATGGAATAATCATGTAATTTTTTTTTTTTTGTTTTAGTTCAATAATTATGAAGGAAATGATACAACTTACAAATTTAGTAGCGGTGAATAAAATTTTGTAAGCTTGCAATGAGTTTTATTTAAAAAAAATATTTGATATTTTATAAATAATTATAAAGGAAATAACATAACAAAATTTTTGCAATTGTAAATAAAAAAATTTAAACTTTCAAAAATTGATTTAATAATTTTCAATATGAATAATGCATTAGCACAATCATTTTCCATTTCACTTAACAAATACATAATCTTATTTATATTTATATTGAAGCATTATTTCATATTTTTATTGTAATATGTTATATTTATGTTGAATTGTTGACCTTCTTTCAATTATGATCTTCTTGATATGATGTTAAATTCTTCATTATAAGTTATTATTACTCAAATTAAAATAAATAACACGAAAGTAGTAATTACATGCATGCTTTAAGAGTACCATTGACATGCAAACTCTAGTTATTAGGATTTTTATGTTCCTATTAAAACATGAGTTATTAGTTTTTTATGTTTATTTGAAGTATAATTTTTTTACTAACTACAAATATGGACATACATATAATTATTAGTTTTTTCATGTTTTTATTAAAACATACATTTATTAAGTTATTGGAGAAATAAATTCATTTTATTATTATTTTTTTTCAAAAAAAAAATAATTTTATGCAAATTTTATATATTTTTTTATTAAATAAAATTTATTAAAAAATAAATTATATATTTTTAAAAAAATATAATATATGTATTTCACTAACAAAATTAACGCCGTGTTAAACTATTTGAATGTAATTTGATGATTAAAAAGTTATGTTTGGAAAATAATAAGTTAAAAATTAAAATTTTTACAATGAATGAATGAGTTATAAAATAAATATTTTATGTATGTAATTTTAAATTATATTTTATTTTCATATGAAAAAAAATAGTTTATTTTAACTTATTAATACCTAAGATAGAAGGGTTAAAAGGAAATTAACCCTTGGATTTGAAATATAACTTTTCTCTTCCAATTTGATTTAAATCACTCACTGATTAACAAAGACATAATGGTAGGGATCAAATTTGACCAAAAAAATGTTATATTTTAATAAGAGTTAACTTAATTTTAATCCTTCTATATTAAAAGGTTAAAATGAATTATTCTTTTGATATAAAACTGAAAAATAATTATACTGAGTACAAATTGATAATAAAAATTTATTTTATGCAATGTTATTTTTCTCTCTCTATATAAAGCTCTAAGAATATTATTAAAATGATGAGATAAAATAACATAAAAATTGCCGAAAACAAAAAACTATAAACCAAAACTTAAAGTCCAAATTTAATAGAACACCTACATGAATCTTGTGTAAGGTCCCCTGAGATCTTACGTGACATCTATTGAATCATGTGTAGAAGATGTACAACTACGAGAAAGAGCACTGCTCAAAGATGAGAACAGTCAAAAATATCAACTTCAACATGGGAAGATGACTTGAATTTGAATGGTTATCAAAGCATTTGATCCCCACTACTAAGGTCAAAGGCGTTTGAGTTGTAGGCTACAACTTATATGAAAAACAATATAAACCTCTAAATTTAGAATATAGACCTGAACACACGTGAAACACTTTAAAAAATAAATAGATCATATGGGTATGAGTTCCTTCAAAATTGTATTGTAAAAAATGATAATTATTCTTTATTTGAACTACCATAACACTATGAAAAAATGTTAACATTCATCTTTCAATTGTCATGGCACAATGAAAAAATGTTAAGTGAAAATGGTATTGTATTGTATAAAAATGATAAGCAAAAAATACTTAAAATAAATGATTAATAAAAAATTAAAAAAAAAAACAAAAAACAAAAACTAATAAATATATTAAAAAGTTTTTTAACTTTTCAATTTAAAAGTTTTAAAATAATTTTCATATCCTTTTTATGGAAATTGATGGACTAATCAACATTTTAATTATAAATTCTAATTTTATGGTTAATAGTGGAAGATGCTGAATAGTTTCTATTCAATAGATCAAATTTTCAGAAATTAATTTCCTCTCATTTATAAAAACTTACGTTTATGTGTTTACTTTTTCATATTTACCTAATATGATTAAAAAATTACATAGTGACCATCAAATTGACACATTATGAGATTAATTATTTAATTATTTAATTATGAGATTAGCAATTGATTATGCTTATAGTAGTGTAGTCGTGGAATGTCGGCTCTGGCAGGTGTGCACTGTGGAAGGATGGCGCATTATTTAATTATGAGATTAGCAATTGATTATGCTTATAGTAGTGTAGTCGTGGAATGTCGACTCTGGCAGGTGTGCACTGTGGAAGGATGGCGCATTTGATTCCTCTACCCATAGTGCAAGGATGGAGCATTCCATTCCTTTACCCACTACTCCACACATCTTACATTATTTCTTCACTCACTATTCAATATTTAGCTAGGATTCATTATATGGATAACAGTGAACAAGAATTTATGGATGTGAAGCATTGCCATGCGTTTCAATTAACACAACCGTGGTTAATTTGGACGCATGATGAATGTCACGCTCAATCCTCATTGGAGCATTTCAATTCTTTCTCCATGTTCTCTTCCCCAGAATTGTTGCTTGCTGCGACTTCTATTATACAGAGGGAGGACGAAATTGTTTCTTGCTGTCATTTCTATTGCACATTGCGAGAAGAGAATCTTGCTCAAAAATTGTATATTAATATGTGTTTTCTTCACAATATTTATTTTCTACAATGCATTCAAATTTAATAGGGAATTCCTCCTACGGATATCGCATTTTCATATAATTTTTTATACAAACTCAATTTCAAACTAGCCATATGATTTTCCCTATCTGGGTTGACTAATCAGCATACATTGGATGCTAACATACTGCCACTATTTTATTCCCATGGTTTCGAAAAAATTATAGTATTTTAAATGGAAAACGTATTACCTTTAAGTCTAAGCGTTAATGGTAGAATGTTGGTAGAATGGTAGAATGAGCGTATTGTGTAATGCAGAATGAACAAAAAGCGGGTAAGCGTGGATGCGGGGGGACGCGGGACTACTCGGGAATGAATAGTGTTGTTGAACCATAAGCAATATCTTCATTACTCTTGAAATAAAGTTTCATAGGCCTCAACTTCTATATCTTCTTCAAAAGTATTGCATTTATTTTCAACAGAATAATTGGAAACAGTTAAAAAAATGTTGATTTAGGTCATTGGTGTTACTCTAATAATAATCCCTAGAAATTCAAAAGGATGGTATGAACCTGGACTTCGAATCTTGTGTAAGTTTTCATTCATTCTTTCTAATGCAGAGAAAAATGGAGTAGATAATAAAGCTTAGTCGCAAGGTCTCGATTAGAGGTTGTTTGGAGAAGCAAAATCTCTTCAGCCTCTTGCCAATTTCGCACAATTTATTTTCCATGGGGTGAGACATTATTCTTTCTCGCCTGGAGGTTGGGTTTCATCATTGGTTAGGACGCAGCCTTGTAGTTCTAACAAGTAGCTGACCAACAGAACGCCAAACAATTTTTGAACTGTAAAAGGGTCATAATAAGTGGGTGTAACTGTTGGCTTGGCCCATAGCATCGCTTCTTGATTGTCAAATTCTCATGATCACAGTGACTATCCAACCAATAGATTGTAAAAAGTTAATCAACTTATTAATACACAGTGGTAGCGAGCAGTGGTGGGAGTGCTATATATGAATTCATGTTAATGGACTAATTTCTAAATGAAAAGTTTAATGCTTATTTTTACCTTGTGGTGTATACCTTGTTCTGTTAGTTTGACTGGACAATCACTGCTAAAATTGACATATCCTGTAGTTTCAAGAAGTCTTTTTTATCAATTTTCATTTTAAATTTTGTTGTGTATTCATCTCATAAAGATAATTGGAATTGGAAGAGACTAAATTGTATCTTACAAGTAGGATTACTCGCTGTCATACTTTTTATTAGAAAGGGACTTTTTCTTACATCAATAAAACTATCTTTTTTCTCATAGACTCAATTCACATTGATTCGGTAGGACTACGGGATCGTAGTTTTCATTGTCAACTGAAACTGCCAAGAGAAAATCATACCACTAATACAAATAAGGTTGAAAAGTTTTAGAAAACTATAACACTTATTGAAGGAGGATCTCTATTCTCACCAAAAATCTCATCCCTTCAAACTGTTTAAACTATTGATATAATTGAGTGTACATATTTTCTACTTCAAGAAATCCCAAATGCAGTAGACTAAAAAGAATAACATTTTAATTGTAAAAATATACCCATCAAAATTATATTCAGATCATTTACTTCCAACTATATGTCACTGGAATGGAGGAGAGCCCTCCCTGAAGATAGAACAATTTGACAAACTTGCGAGAAAGACAAATTTGATAAACATGCTCTTACATAGTGCAACTAAGGTGACATTCAGAAAAAACCTACAAATTTGGAATCAAATCAACCATAAGAATTAAAAGTGGATTTAAATGCTTTAATTGGGATTAAAATGTGCAGGTCTCAATGTCCACGGATTTAAATGCTTTAATTGTATTTAAAATGGCCAGGTCTAGGATACTAGATTCGATTACAAAAATGTTTCCTTTGAAACAACATCCATGAGTCATTATAACCGCAAAATACTTCAACGGAAATAATTGTGAAAATTGAAAATATATCTCATAATCACATGAAACGTTTTGAATTTTGTATCAAAAATATATTAGTTATTAGTCATTAGGGTTAGGATTAAGCTAATTCAAATTTAAAATATTTTCATTTTATCAGATTTATTAATTCTTTTACATGCTTTGCATACTCTACATCTTATTATATTCATTAAATTGAAAATATATCTCATAATGACATTAAACGTTTTGAATTTTGTATTAAAAATACATTAGTTATTAGTCATTAGGGTTAGGGTTAAGCCAATTAAAATTAAAATTAATTAGTTTTCATGCTATTACTATTGCATACTCTCCATCATTTCATAAGCAATTCAACATTCATAGTAACTAGTAGGAACTTTTTTATAAATTATTTTATTTTAATAAAAATAAAATAAATAGTTATATTAAATTAACTACTAATTATTTATTTATTTATTTATTAGGATTATGGTATTTATTTGATTATATTTATTATATCAATAAATAAAAAAGAGAATATGAATATTAATTATTAAAATATTAATATTATATTAATAAATAAAAACTAGAATATGGATATTAATTACTATTATATTATTACATTATATTAAGAAAAAACAATATCAATATTAATTACTTTTAACATAGTTATATTATATTAACCATTAATTATTTATTAGGCTTATTGTAATTATTTGAATATATTTATTATATAAATAAATAAACAAGAGAATATGGATATTAATTACTAATATATTATTATTATATCAATAAATAAAAACGAGAATATGGATATTAATTACTAATATATTATTACATTATATTAAAAAAACAATATCAATATTAATTATATTTATTGTTTAGAGAAAAACACATTATTATATAAGAAAATAAGTTACATTTATTATTTGATTACTTAATACAAAAGAAATTAATATTTGACTACATTTATTATGTAAAAAAACATATTATTATATCAAAATACATTAGTTATTAGGGTTATATTAATTAAGGTTATCCTAATTATTTGATTACATTTATTATATCAATAGATAAAAAGAGAATATGGATATTAATTACTAATATCTCATTATATTATATTAAAAAAGACAATATCAATATTAATTAAGTCTATTGTATAGAAAAAAAAACATTAATATTTGATTACTAAAAAAACACATTATTATATCAAAAGACAAAAAACATTAATACATAATATCAAGAAAAAGATAATTTATATAAGAAAAATAAAACATATAATTATTTGATTAATATTTGTGTTTTCCTCACAATTGTAATTTGCGACACCAAAAAACGAAGTGCATAAATGCATACTCTAAGTTTATATATGTTTATTTCGAAGGGATAAATTTTATAGTTTAAGATCATATGATATCAATGTCCTTAGAACAAGTATGATTCTAAGTTTCATTCTATATAATATATCACATGAGTTCAAAGTTTTTATATTTTTCACAAAGGAAACGCTTAGATTAAAAAAAAAACACATCACCAAAACTTCATTTTCATAATTTGTCGAACACAAACCAGCCTTGTCATGCAATGAACATTCCCTCAACATTGTAATCTGATGAACAACACCATACATTACAATGTGAAGAACATAGTAATGTTGCATTATTTTGAACATAGTAACGATAGACAATGACGTAATGAAACAGACATATATATGTCATTGCAAACATAGTAATGTCGCAATGTGACAAACATAGCACTGTCGTCGCAATGGGATGAACATAAATGGATATCAAAACATGTCTAATGTAGTAACGTTGAAATGTGATGAACATACACACACGTTGCAATGTGATGAACCTAACCTTGTTGCAATATGATTAAGATAGTTCTTTCATGGCAATGTGTTTAACATATCTATGTCATCGCAAACATAGTAATGTCACAATGTGAAAAACATATACAGATGACTCAATGTGATGGTGAACATAGCCCTTTCATCGCAGTGTGGCGAACAAAAATCGATGTCGTAATGTGATAAACATAATAACGTTAGGATGTGACAAACATATATGGATGTCGCAATGTGAAGAACATAGCCTTGTCGCCGCAATGTGATGAACCTAGCCTTGTCATTGCGCAATGTGCCAAACATTTTCAAATGTCTCAATGTGACGAATATAACACATTGTCACAATGTAATGTGCAGAACCCATTATCGCAATGTGACAAACATAACCCTACATTGCAATGAAATGAACATTTGCTAATGTCACAATGTGATGAACATAACCCACTTTGATATGTGATGTTCATGCTCATACCTCATTATGTTACAAAACTCTTTCTTTTGTGACAATGCGACGAACTTTCTGATGTCGCAATGATATGCACATAGACTCGTCATCACTATATGACAAACTGTAGAACCATGGTGTGATATACATCCATATTCTGACATCACAATGTGACAAACATTTCCAAACGTCGCAATTTGACGAACATAACCCCTTGTTGCTATGTGATGCATAGAACCTAATGTCACAATGTGATGTAGTAATGCCTAACAACGCAATGTGACAAACATTTCCAAACGTCACAATGTGACGAACATAACCCCTTGTTACTATGTGATGCATAGAACCTAATGTGACAAGCATAGCCCAACATTGCAATGGCATACATAGCGCAATATTACCTTCATACAATAAGTTATACATTAATGTTTTAATACTTTAATTTATAAATTACATTAATTTTCCAATTATTTAATACATTTAATACTTGTATTTATTATTTTATACATTAATTTATATATCATTGATATATTATTTAATTAATACATGAATACTTTAGTACATTAATGTATTAATACATTATTAATATTATTTTAATTACTTACATTAATACATCACATTATACATTAAGATTATACATTAAGACATTGATTCTTTAATTTATACATTGTATTAAAGTATTAATTAATGAATACATTAACACTTTAATAAATTAATTAATTTACATATTAATACATTAATTAATAGATCATTAATATATTATTTTATTTACATTAATATCACATTAATGTAACACTTTAATAAATTAATTTATTTACATATTCATACATTAATTAATAGATCATTAATATATTATTTCATTTATGTAATATCACATTAATGTATTTTTGCATTACTAATGTATTACTTTACAATAATTAATTGAGTTATTACTTTCTAATAATTAATTTAGTAATAACTCAATTCAATGCATTAATGTAATATTTAAATTTAATTGTTAATACATTAATAAAGATAAAATACTAATAATGAATTTATAAATTTAATGTATTAATACTTTTTAAATATATTATTAGTTTATTGATATATTTTCAATGTATTATCTTACTAATGTAGCAAATTGTATTAATGTATTAATGATTATTGTATTAATTGAATTAATGTATAGATGAATATTGTATTAATGAATTGATACTTTCAAGTAAAAATGTAATATATTAATGTTTCCTATTTATATAATAATATTATAAAGTAATTTTAATGTATTTTTACTTTATTATTATATTAATAGTTTAATCATAGATTATTTAATATTTTATTAATTTATGTTACATTATATTATACATTATAACCTATAATCTCAAAATTAAAGGTAATACGTCCTATTCCATCCTCCTCGTAGAAACTAGTCTCTCCCTTATTGAAAGCATGCCTATGACTAGATACCTAATGTATACGAACAAGTTAAACAACATGGAAGACAAGAGGCTACCTAAAATTGCTTCCAAATCAAGTCATAACCACCATGGACTCAAGGGAGGATGGCATAAAGATGCCTAATCTTGGCTAAACTATTGGGGAATCATGGAAGAAACCATTTTACAGAATAAAGATACTATTAAAAAAAACTTCAAATCAAAATTTAAGGAAAAAATGTTGTGTGATAAAGAGTTAGAGGAAAAAAAAAATTAAGGTATTATAAAGATGCAATCAACCTTAATCTAGAAGATCAAAATTATCTATCTGTTTTTCCAAGTGTAAAGAAAAAAATAAGCATTGCTAAGGTAAGAACAAATTCTCACGAGCTCCATAGTGAAACTGGGTGTTGGTCAATTCCTAAAATGCCATGGGATGAAAGAGTGTGTCACATTTGTGACACTAAGAAGGTTGAAGATGAAAAGAACTTTATCTTAGATTGTCCAGCCTATACCCATATTAGATTTCATTTTCAAAATATTGATCACACTACCAACCTTCCTAACCTCTTAACTCAACAAAAGTATGGTGATCTTGGAAAGATTCTCTTAATGCTTTTCAAGCACAGAAACAAAATTCTAAAGAATCACAAGTAATCACTTACCCTCTTAAGGNAGTGGACGTTAATCATCATCATCATCAATTTAATTTATAAATTACAATAATTAAATCATGTACTTTACATTACATCTATACATTACATCCATACAATAAGTTATTCATTAATGTTTAAATGTTTTTTTGTATTAATACCTTAATATAATATAATACATTAATGTATTTAATAAATATATAAATATTGAACATTACGAGATGTCACCTAGGGTTTTACCCTACCCTGTACACACGACCTGGGTAACCACGACTCTCGGCCTCTGAGGCCATGGATCGCCAAGAGGGGGCGCCGTAGGGCACCTCCTACAACCGCGTAACAACAGGCAACACATTTTCTGAAGGGCCGAAACGGCCAACTTTTGAGACTCCTTCGGGCTTGCGTGAGAAGCTTCTGATGGACGGCCCCTTCAAAGATCCTGAGATGGAAATAGATCCGATAAAAGAGAAAGCCCCAGCATCAACTCCTTGGTTTCCAGGTAAGTGCATTCCTCAAGCCCCCCAGGCCCCGAAATATGTAATCAGCACACCACGTATTGAGGAACAGAAACAATACATGAGGGATTATGCCCTGATAGGAAAATTCCTAGGGCTTTGGCCCTCTGAGCGAGACTTAATCAAATGGATACAGCATTGGTGGAGACCGAAAGGCCATTACGATCTGCAGTTGGGCTCCAAAGGGTTCTTCACCATCATCTTCCATAACCTGGAGGATAGGAATCGGGTCTTCGAGGGAGGACCGTATTTCTTCAACTCAACAGGACTCTTCTTGAGATTCTGGACTGAGAAGTTCAACCCTGAGAAGGAGGACTTTGCCCACGCACCGGTCTGGATCAGACTCTACTCTCTACCCCAGGAGTTTTGGCTGGAAGAGGTCCTGGTCGGCATTGGCAACACCATCGGCGTCTCTGTCAAGTCCTCAGAGGCTACTAAGCAAAGACGATATACCTCCTACACCCGCATCTGCGTGTACATGAACATTGCCAAACCACTTTCGGGTTCCATCACACTGGAATACCATGATGAAGACTGGTCTCAGACCATCGACTACAAGCACATCCCATTTCGATGCAGGAAGTGCCATGAGCATGGTCACCTCTTCCAGGAATGCCCACTCAACAATGCACAAAAATAAGGGAACATGGAGGGCGGCAAGGACAAGGACGGATTTGTACAACCAACGGGGAAAAGGCGTCAAGGAGCAAAGCGGCAACCGGCTCAGGTAAGTAAAGATCCCTCAACTAGTAACAAATTTGCAATCCTACAAGATCAACCAGAAGAGACCGTCGCCCAGACCCAATCAGAGGCCATCCCTCAGAGCTCTGCACCCCCACCCCCTGGCCCAAGTGGGGAGCGACCCTCTCTGACCAAAACCCCTGATCTCACTCCACCCAACATAGCCAAAAACCAACAAGACCTACAGGAAACATAGGATGGGGAGGTAGATATGGAATTAGAGGAACAAGACCTCGCAAGAGTAGATCTGGAGCACCTGGAGAACGCCTACAGGCAACAAAAACTCTACACCATTCCCAGGGATAAGCTGCGGAAGGTTCACAAAGTGTTCCTCAACTCCTCTGCGGGATCCTCAGTGCGAGCTAGCAAAGGCATAGGAATCTAGGGAGGTCAATCAAAAAACCCAAACAAAATCCAGAAAGATGAGAAAAAAAGGGGTAGAAAATCCACCAACAAGCTCATACAAGAAATAGGAAACTACATGGTGAATTCTGGACAAATCAACCTGATTTCAGACAACTTCCCTCCCCTCCCCACCCCATCATCATCATGAAAGTCATCACATGGAACATTAGAGGTCTCAACGGTCGTAGCAAGCAAAAACGGCTACGGGAACTGATCATAGCAGAACGACCAGAAGTCTTATTCCTTCAGGAAACAAAATGCAGCTCAGAAGACATTGACAAACTATTACCCAAATGCTGGAAGCAGGGGGAAGCAATGTCTACCGATGCCACAGGCACAGTAGGTGGTTTAACCATATTATGGAACACCAATGCAATAATCCTGGAGAAATTCTTGGCTACTAGATGGGCCATCCAAGCTGATTACAGGCTCATAGGTTCAAACAGGCCCAGACACATGATCAATGTCTACGGCCCAGCCAACCCAAGGGATAAGCAGGCTTTTCTAAGTAGCCTGGGCCAGGTTTCGAGCCACACCCATCATAAGAATTGGATTGTCGGAGGTGACTTCAACATCATCCGCAGCCTAGAAGAGAAAAGAGGAGGATTGCGACGGCTGGACAGGGAATCCGACGATTTCAACAGTCTCATAGATAATCTTCACTTAATAGATCTGAACACTAGTAATGGCCTCCATACCTGGACAAACAGAAGAACTGGAAGCCACCAAATTGCATGCAGACTAGATAGATTTCTCATCTCTGAAGCGCTCATGCTGGAAGGCACTTCTATGGATTCCACCATACTCAACTTTCCGGGGTCCGACCACTGGCCGCTACAACTATGGGTGGACATTTCAGCCACGCCTGGTAAGAAACCCTTCAGATTTGAGTCATTTTGGTTAGACCATCCCGATTTCCAAGAAAACATTCAAACTTGGTGGAGGAATGCAGAGGTACCTCGGGGTTCCAAAATGTATAAATTTCAGCAGAAACTGAAGAACCTCAAACACACTCTCAAACTTTGGAATCAGAACACTTTCGGCAATATCTTTGATGCTAAGAAACTGCTCACGACACAAATGGAAGAAATTCAGCAACAAATAAGGATGCAGGGATTAACAAGCGAGCTCAAGGCCCAGGAAACCAGCATAAACCAACAGCTCGAAGACAGGAAAAGGCAAGAAGAAATCCTCTGGAGGTAGAAATCGCAGGTGCAATGGCTCAAAGAGGGGGAGCGCAACACCAAATTTTTCCACAGAACGGTCATTCAGAGGTGTCATACCAACAAGATCACGCATCTCATCTCCAACGAGGGGGACATCTTACACTCGCATGAAGACTTGTAGGCTACCCTGATAAGGCACTTTCAAAACCTCCTTACGGAACCACAGGTAGACAGATCAGAAGCCATCTACAAAATCACGCAGCATATTCCTTCCCTTGTCACTCAGGAGCAGAATGCGAGCCTCCTTAGGCCGATAACCATTGAGGAAGTGGACCAAGCTCTTCAGGAAACTCTGAAGTGTAAACCTCCTGGCCTTGACGGATTCACCAGCGAGTTCTTCCATCATTGTTGGGCGATGACCAGAACATAAGTCTGGGAAATAATAGAAGACAGCCGAGCATCGGGACAGGTCCTCTGGGCTCTAAATGCAACCTTCATCACCTTAGTCACCAAAGAAGGGAAAGCTCACCACCCCAAGACGTTCAGGCCCATCGCTCTCTGCAATGTCATCTATAAGCTCCTTACAAAAGTGATAGCCAGGAGACTCAAAACCATCTTGCCCACAATCATCTCCCCTGAGCAATCTGGCTACGTGGAGGGAAGACAGATTTTAAATAGTGTTATCCTAGCTCATGAAGTGATCCACTCTTTACAGAAAACCAAAACCCTAGGTATGCTCCTCAAATTGGATCTCTCTAAAGCCTTTGATAAAATCAGTTGGGAGTATATGCGTGCAATGCTGCTGGCTTTTTGTTTCAATTCAGGCTGGGTAGATTGGATACTGAATCTAACCTCCATGGCTTTCTTCTCTATTCTTGTTAATGATGTTCCCTCACAGCCCTTCTCCCCTTCTCGGGGGATCAGGCAAGGCAATCCCCTATTCCCATTCCTTTTCATTATCCTGTCCAAAGGCCTTAGCAGATCTATCCATGCAGCAATCTCTTCAAAGCAGTTGTCAGGGTTTCCCCTCCATGGCATCTCCCTGCCTATTTTGCATAGTCAATTTGTTGACGACACCCTTCTGATGGGTAGTCCCACGGCCCGAGAAGCCAACTCTCTCCTGAGAATCCTCCAAACTTTCTCTGAGGCCTCCGGTCTGGATTGCAACAAGGACAAATCCCAGATCTTTTTCTTCAATACTCCCCCTCCGATACAGCGCCACATCTCGGGCATTCTAGGTTTCAACAGAAGCTCCCTTCCGTCCAAATACCTCGGCATCCCACTAATAGATACTGCACTCCGCAACTCTTCGTGGGAGCACCTCTTGTCCACCTTTACCAAGCGGTTGTCCTCTTGGACCTACAGAGTCCTTAACCTTCCCAGCCGTCTCATTCTCCTCAAGGCTGTCCTCCAAGCCCTCCCGATCTATTCCTTCTCAGCACTAGCCGCGCCCAAGTTTGTGCTCAACACCATCAAAGGCCTTCAACAGAACTTCATTTGGCAGGGACTCAACACAGGGAAGAAAATGGCTCTGGTCAGTTGGGACAAGCTCTGTCGACCTAAGGAGCAAGGCGGCCTAGGGCTAAGGGATCCAATCATCATGAATAAGGTTCTAAGCACCAAGATTTGGTGGCGCTGGCTTAAAAGCCCCAAGGACCTGTGGGCCCGACTTTGGAGAAAGAAGTATGCTCCAAATATGGCAGAAAGAAATCTAATCCGGTGGGACGAAGACAACCAGGAATCTTTAATATGGACTACGGCCATGCAGAATCGACGCTTGATAACTGAACATGCTTTTTGGGAAATCCGGAATGGGAAGACCACCATGTTTTGGCAAGACTCCTGGCAGCAATGGCCGATCTTGGGTAAGGAGGAATGGGCCGATAACATCTGCAATCAGGCCAACCAGACAGGATTAATCAGAGTGGCCGATTACTAGAAGGTCGACCCCCAGGAGGATACATGGCGTCAGTGGCACGTGGATAAGGAACGCCTCAATTTGGAACCAGACGAGAATCTAGGTCCTTTGCAGGAGGAATTGATGCAGCGAAGACTCCCCATAATAGAAGGAGAGGACATTCTAAGATGGGGACACAAACCGCGAGGCACCTTCAGCACGCAAGAGGCATACCGGCTTAGGGCCCCCTCAGACCCCCTCCCCAACATACAATTATGGGGCAAGCTCTGGAATCTTAAGCATTGGCCTAAAGTTACCTTCTTCCTTTGGCTAGTCGCTCACTCCAGCATTCTCACCTGGGACAACCTTTCGAAAAGAGGATTTGTGGGGGCTTCTATGTGCTTACTGTGTGGAGAGGCAGAGGAAACAATGGAGCATATCCTCAACTCCTGCCACTACACTGCTCAACTCTGGGACCAGGCAACAATCGTTATGCGGACCTCTGACCATCGTAGTGGCAGCATTCTGGATACCATTGCCAATTGGAGGGGCCAGGCTTTCCGCTCTCCCCTCCTTAATCGTGTCTGGCAGCTCATACCAGGCTTCATTCTCTGGCAAACCTGGAAAGAAAGGAACAACAGAATCTTCAAAGGCCTCTCCCTTCCGTGGCAGCACCGTTGGAAATTGTGCTACTGTAACATCTTGGAATCCATTCCCCCCCAGCTCCGAGCAGAGGATCACCTTAACAGATACCCAGACGAACTATCCATCATCCGTTTTTGGTCGCCACCTTCCTCCATGCAAACTAGTGCTCCCTCTAGAACGCCCCCCTCTCAGAGTAGCCCCACCTCCTGGTCCCCCCCCCCGGAGGACTTTATCAAACTCAATTTCGACGGGGCCTCTAAAGGCAATCCAGGACCAGCAGGTTATGGAATAGTCCTACGCAATCACAATGGAAAAATCCTTCTCATCAGAGCTGGTTACATAGGACACTCCACGAACAATGCAGCAGAGCTCTGGGGCCTCACTAAGGGACTACAACTAGCCTTCAAAAATAACTTTTCCAAATTAGTCATGGAGGGAGACTCCCACATCATCATCAGTCTGATGCGCAAAATACTAAACGGAGTCAGCCCAGACAGAATCTCGCCTAGCTGGCGCCTCCTGCACGGACTACAGTGCATGATCGACTCCCTGAGACCAGATATGGCCATCATCCCTACCCACGTCAGAAGAAACGCGAACCAAGTGGCAGATGCTCTAGCCAATATAGGTATCAACAGGCGTGAGTTAGAATTCATATGCAACCCGGCTCTGGAACCTGATCACCCTATTCTGCAGCAGTGCATTTGCAAAGCCAGAATGGTGGATGCCTCCCCGGATGGGGTGTTATTAGAGTACATGGGGCGAGAAGAGGAAAGCGGAGAGCGCCAACGGGGCACGGAGCCATGTGATGGGCTCGTGCCACTACCCGCCACCCTCCTGTGAATTTATTTCCTATCATGTCAAACGTTCGAGCATTTACACCTCTCCCCTCTGTCACATTTGTTATGAAGCTACTCCTGGTTATGGATCTTTGTGTGGGGCACTGTTTGAATTGGAGGTCGAAGGCGCTCTCCCACCCAAGGTTCTGGTCGTCATGGGCTAGAGCAGGAAGACACCTAGATATTAATCTCCACCTCTGGATCTTAGCTCGCTACATCAGCTCTACCATGCCGAAGCATAAGAAGAGACTGAGAGGGAGGCCTCGATGAGGCTCTCCCTGGAGGCCTCGAAGGCCTGTGGCCCCTCCCCCTACGCAACCTCCCTCAGATGCTTCTACCCACCACCGTGAGCTCGTTCCTTACTCGCTCATCTCGGCTCTATGCGTAATTCAATCTTTGTCGATGGTTGCACTTTCACACCCTAATCTCCCAGCCCCTCCTGGTCCCTTTGCAGCCCAGAACCCACTCCCTTCGAGCGACCGACCTCCTATGGCTCACTCCTCGGCGGACGACATCCATGGTGAGCAACTCATAGACAAACTGGCCATTCTCCAGAGCTTAGTTTTCGAACTTCGCCGAGGGGTGGAGGATTTACAGTTCTGCTTAGAGCTAAACAATGAGCAGATTGGACTGTTCCTCCAGCTCCTGTCCTCTCTGCAGGCGACTATCCATACAGACACGGGAGGAGCGACCTACATGCCTGAACCAACTGTTGACACTGGAGACGTCAGAGCGGATAAGGGGAAGGAACACGGCTCACCCTCCCACAGCAACGTTGATATGATGCAGCCTGGAGAAGAGCACGGGAAGAAAAGTCAGGAAAGCGAGACCGCAGCCAAGCCTCAGACACAGGTCACAGAGAGAAGCAATCCGAGCCTCGACGCTACCCCGAAGATCGAAGTGCAATGGGGAAGTGGAACTCCAATCGTTGAAGAGGAACCATGGCTCGGGGACATCCAGGGCACCTAGCCAGACTACATGGCAAGCATCTAGGTTACGTGTCAATCTCTGTTGCTACTATTATAGTTCAGACTTTTATGATAAGTAGGTTATATCAAACTCTTGTGGACTAAATGGCTGAATGGGTTGGTTTCCCCTATGTTGGGGCAGCCCATCAGCCTAACTAGACTATGACTGTAACTGGTTACTCTCTTTTTGCCTTTGGCAGGCTTTTTAATATATACTACACTTCTTACTTAAAATAAATAAATAAATATATAAATATTAATACATTTAAGTAATATATAAATATTAATGAGTCTCCGAGGTGTAGGACAGTTGGTGACGGAGTGTGTAGTTAAGCCACTCCGTGATGTTAAAGTCATCGGTTCGAAACATGCGGGGACAAAAAATCCAACCATGTTAAGGGTTGGTGTGGCTCAGGCCAGGTTAATCGCGTAGCCAACAGATCCCGCACAAATTAACAAAAATATATATAAATATTAATGTATTAATTAATATATAAATATTAATGTATTTATTTTATTAAAGCTTTATTATTATTGTATTTTTAATGTATTTTTACTTTATTAACTTATTGTTAAATTAACATTTTATTAATGTATGTATAATTTAATAATGTATTAATTAATTAATTAATACAATAAGTTATTAAGATTTTTATTAATTAACTTGTTACATTATAATACATCATATTTGATGATGATGATGATGATGAATGTCCACTAAGATCCAATTGATCTATACATTAAAAGGGTAAGTGATTACTTGTGATTCTTTAGAATTTTGTTACTTTAATTAATCAATACATTAATACTTAAATATATTTACTTATTAATACATTAATTAATATATCAATTAATTACTATATTAATTCATTTATGTAAGATCACATTAATCTATTTATACACTATTAATATATTTTTCATGACTAATGTACTACTTTATAACTAATTTAGTAATGCATTTATATTTATTTATTTAAATATACTACTAATGTATTTTTCATTACCAATGTATTATTTTATAATTAATTTAGTAATTAATTTAAATTTTATTAATTTATTTATAATATATTAATGTATTAATATTTTATAGAAAAAATGTTTTCCTGTATTTACTTTATTAATTAATTAATTATTAATTAATATGTTACATTATTCTTTTATTATTATCTTAATAATGTTTTTACTTTATTATATTTAGTTTATTATTTTATTTTTTATTAATGTATTTCTTAATTACGCGTACACCTATTGATAATGAGCACAATTAATCACCTTTTAATCTAAAATTCTAATCTTATGGCTAACAATTGAAGATGCTGACATATTCTTAGTTGTCCTCTCAAATCAATGAATGCACTATATGATTGTCACTTTTAAATGATTAAACTTTGGATTTAGCATGCCAACCATAGAGGTTCATTTGTCCACGACTTTCGAGGTTCATCAACCACGGTTTTAAGTGGCTGTGCTAATTATATAAAAATATATTAATAGCCGTCAAGTAACAACAACCACTTTATAAAACTGGTTGATATACATCAATCAACACCATTTTTCACATTTCCAAACTAATGATACCAATCTACTTATATCAACCACTTTTATAAAATAGTTGTTGCTAATTTTATATTTTATTATTAAACTCTTCACATGACAACGTAACTTCAATTTCGATCCCATACTGTTACTCACTTTTATAAAATAGTTGTTGCTAATTTTATATTTTATTATTAAACTCTTCACATGACAACGTAACTTCAATTTCGATCCCATACTGTTACTTCACTTCAGATTGCAACCTCCCCTCAGAGTTACATAGAGCGCATAGGCGAACTAATACTGAAAGGCCGTGCTTCACAGTAAGTAGCAACCCGAACTGTACACCACTCTCACCTCGTAGCCGGCAAGAACCGAAGCCGCCGCCCACGTCATCGGCCGAAACGCCAATTCCTTCGTGGTACACCTTCTGATTCTCCCTTCACGGCCTTCCCGTCCTTGATCCACCCCTCCGGCTTGAATTTCTCGCAATCCTCCCCCCACACGCTCTTCAAGCTGCACGCAGAATAGATGAAATACATGACGATCGACCCCCTCTCCAACTTCGTGCCGTCCAGCAGGATAAGATTATTATCCCAAACAGATCGTGGAATACGCTCTTCATATAGTTGCTATTGACAAATCTATGGACTCTGGTCTTGATCATGTACTCCAGATTGATTGGATCTGCAGTGTATACCCTTGTCATCCAAGGGATCTCCAGAATGAAAGTTCGTCCGTTCAAAATGAGCAGATGAGTGACCCAATCGTGCAGATGCTTAAAATTCCGAACCAGCGAAGGAAACATGCCGACCTGTGGTCACTTGAATGGCAGTTCTATCTTCCAAATCGTCCTCCATACAAACATTGGTATCAAGATGCATGCAATGATGAGAACCAATTCTGAAAAGCCGATATTTTTCAACATCCAGTACGTTATGAACAATTCCATTGTAGTGGGCGGGCTTCTGGCTGTTCAACTTTGAAATGGCAATCTAATGGTATTGTTCATAACGTACTGGATGTTGAACAATATGGGCTTTTCAGAAGTGGCTCTCATCATCATCGCATGCATCTTGATGGCAATGTGTGTACCGAGGACGATTTGGAAGATAGAACTGCCATTCAAGTTGCCACAGGTCGGCATGTTTGCTTCTCTGGTTCGGAATTTTAAGCATCTGCACGATTGGGTCACTCATCTACTCATTTTTAACGGACGAACTTTGGAAGTATAGCCCTGACGGCCAGCACTACATAGCATTAATATTTAAGCCTCTTTTGGCTGGGCTTGCACCGTCAGATATTTTAGATCCAACAATTCACACCCACCATACAGAGCATTAGCCGGGTGCTAATTGTATTTAATCTCGACTCCCAAACCACATACTCTTAAAAAAGTTCGAAAGTTCAATGATTAGAAAATTAAGAATATCTTTTGAGAATTAATTCTGTGACGTGTTATCCTTACTACAATTTAAAGTTTCAACAACATAGCCAAAGTATTCGCGGCTCAATAAATGAAAGTTTGAACAGTACAGTGAAACTATGAAAGTTTGAACAGTACAGTGAAACTATTCACTAGTATGCCTATTTCCAAGAATCTCTTAACGGACAAGAATATCCAAGAACTTGTTAAAATTGTGAATGCCAAAAACACAAATCACAGTGATAATTAACAATCATACATAGATAATAGATATAAGGATTTTCAAGTGGTTTATTGAAAAGTGGGATTATGTCCACCAAGCATAGGTACGGGTTGTCTTATTATTAGGATTATGAAGATTATATTAGATTTACAAGTCTTCCATACACTCAATCTCTCACTGTCGAATTTCTCACTGTCGTTTTTGCCTCTACTATCTTATATGTATTTATACATTCACACATGAAACTGAATATTAAATGCAATCCCTATCCATATTCTAATTTGGTATATTTGGTTATAACCAACACAGAATAATAAGATCCAAATCTGTTCTTAGTAATTAGTCGTCACCAAATCTCAACAGACCTGATAAATATACGCAAAGCAAAAAGCTTTTGGAGGATCTCGTTGGAAGAGTGAATATATAAACCAGTGTGTACGTAAACAGATGGGCTAGAAGAGACCAGGCCTTGTAGTAAAAGAATAATATTTTAAAATCTATTTAATATTTACATTAATCTGGTTTGAATCATGCTATTATTGAAATGACTTGCAGGTTTGCCAAGGCACTTTCAGATGAGAGAAACTTGTGATTATCGTCGGCATGGCGTCTCTTACATGTTATAAATGGTGAATAGCAATAACGTCTTCCACGCATTTATCTAGCTTGGTCCACTACTGCAAATTCGCTTGTGAACTGGGATCCGAACTTAACTCGATTGTGACAAGACAGTGCCAGTCCAACCGTTACAAGGCTGTGCCAGCCCATCTCTTTCGTCCACCTCATGATTGGGTGTTATCTCTTGTGATATTTAAGGAACACTTTAAAGTTTAAACGACATTGCAACATTTATAAGGAACACTTTAAAGTTTAAACGACATTGCAATATATTTAGATTTCATTCTTTTTTCACCTAAAAAACAGTTTTACTCTTATTCTTATTAGAATCAAATGAAACTTTCAGTTTACATTAGTTGTATGTTCTATGAATTATGAATATTCATTCTCTTTCTATAAATTTTTCAATGATATCCTACTGTCATTTTATATCGTTAAAACAATGTATAATCCATTAATTATTTCTGGTTAAAACCACCTTATAGGATGTGTAGTTCCCCAGATCTAACAGTAGATCTTTTTGGACAAGTTGTCCGCTAATTTATTGAAGTGTCTATATGTGCATGAAATTTATGGTCTCAAAACCTTTCTTTAATGTGTTGATCTTCTCCTTCCAGTGGTTGAGATAGGTAAGATCTAAATTGGATTTGTCATTTATCCAGTCAATGGTGACCTTTGAATCATCTACCACCATTAGTTTTTAAATAGAGTAATGTGTGGCAAGTAGAAGGATTCCCCACAATCCCATCATCTCGGCTTTCATATTATTTCCTATACCTCCAGCAAAATGTGCTTTGATAGTGTGCTCAGATGTGATTTTTAAATATATTCCTATGCCACACTTATTTTCTGCAGCTGCACCATCAAAGAAGCCAATTGGGTTGTCATCGAAGTAGATTGGGTTTAGTAAAAACTCTAATTTGTTTGCTTCCTCTTTGTATGGATGTTCTTTAATGGATAAAAGAACTTTTTTATGTATCTAGGGATCATTCCTGTTCCAGTTTTCAAACATAATTTTATTTCTGAATTTCCAAATGTCCCACATAATCAGAAATGGAATGTGTCTTAAATTAGGAAGTTTGAAGAACCAGTGTTTTAAATTTTCTTCAATGGTGGATCTATCCTTCGTGCTGTGAGGACATTGGCCCAAATAAGTTATGAGATCTGACATTCTACAAAAAAGTGTGTGACGGATTCTTTATCTTTTAGGCGCAGGGCGTAGACTGAGGGGCCAATGCCACCTCTTTTTTGGTAATTAATACCCATGAAGATGCAGTCCTCTATGCATAGCCACATGAAGCATATTAATTTGACTATGATCTTTACTGTTGAGATCGCTTTATGCCACCACTTCTCAACAACCAATTTATTTTTATAGAGAATGGGCTGATATGCTAATCTGGTAGTGACCTTACCAATCGAACGGTTCCAAGACCAAAAGAGCTTATCCTTTTCTTTGCTAAGTCGAATGCCGCTGCTTCTAAGATTTTGAATGAACCTTTCCCATTCTGCCCTAAGTGTATCACTTAATCCCAGCTGACGACATCCATTGTTGGTGCATTTCAGTTGAGTCGACCATGGTGGCCTGTGCTAGCAAATATATGAATTGATTGTTTAATGCCTATAGAAGCGGTTTGGAAAACTGATAGTAATCCATGCATCCAATGAAGGGGTCGCGCCCAAGGACAATGTGTTTCATTGTCCCTATTTCTCATGCCAACCATCGTTTGATGATCTGTAGTGAAAGCATCAAGTTTTGCCATATAATGGAAGAATTCTGAGTGGAGTGAGCATCCTTATGCAGCCAAGAGATAATATCTATTCCTTTTAGATATTTCTTTTTAAGAATTTGGTTCCAAAGATTGGTTTCAAAAACACCTCTCCAACAGGATTTGGCGACAAGAGATTGAGCGAACCAAGATAAGTGTTTAATTCCCCAGCCTCCAAACTGTTTTGGCTTTGCTAGATTTTTCCATTTAGTAAGGTGGTATCCAGTGCCTTTCTTACCTCCTTTCCAGATAAATCTATTGATCACAAGCTGGATGTGATGGAGCACAGGAGTCGGAGCTTTCGCTAGGATGAGCCAATAAACTGGGATGCTTTGTAAAACTAAAGTTGCTAGAGTGAGTCTTCCGCCCAAGGACAACCAACGATAGGTCCAATTCCCAATCCTCTTATCAATCTTCTTAATAAGATACATCGAATTGCTAACTCTGTACCTGTTTGGTTTAATAGAAAAGTTGAGGTACTTCACCCCATGATAAAGGGTTTCAATTTGAATATTGAATTATGTTAGAAGGAAGCTCCTTGGAATTGGATCGATATTCTGAGCAATAAAAATAGATTTGTGGCAGTTAATAGACATTCTTGTAGCAGCACAAAAATTAGATAGGATAGATTTAAGAGTTTTCCAGTATTCAAGTTTCTCGGAGCCCAAGATGAGGACATCATCAACGAAGAGAAGGTGAGAGATAAAGGTGCCAGCAATGACTTTGAGTCCTTGAAAAGTTCCCATCTCCACTGCTTGTGTCATCATTATGTTGAGTGCTTCAATAACAAGAAAGAAAATCAAGGGCGACAATGGGAAACCTTGACGAAGACCTCAGTGGCAACGAAAGAAATCTGTGGGGATTCCATTCACTAGAATTGTCGTGTTGACCAAGGTAATGCAACCCATGATCCATTTAATGACATTCTAGTCAAGTCCAATCTGGTCAAGTAGTAAATGGAGGAATTTCCAACTGACACTGTCATAAGCTCTTTTCAAATCAATCTTTAAGATGACCGAGTTTAGTTTTCTCAACTTTGTCGAGCAGAGGAATTCTTGGGTGATGCCCACAGCATCAAAAATCATCCTATCCTTCAGGAAGCCAAATTGTTCAGTGGAGATATAGTTAGCTAGAGTATCTTTGATTTGGGAGGCAATAATCTTGGAAATGGATTTGTAGGAGAAATTGCACAATGCAATGGGACTGAAGTCATTGAAATTGACAAGCTTACAGATTTTAGGAATTATAGTGAAGACATTGGATTTAGAGCTCCCGAGATAATTCCTGTGAGGCGGGACTCTTCTACAACTCTAAGCAAATCCAAACCCACGATCTCAAAGAAGTACTGAAAAAGTTCCTGAGTCCATCCGTCTGGTCCAAGAATTTTGTCGTAGGCAATAATGTCAATAGTGTCTGTTAGCTCAGAGAGTGTAACAGGATTACCTATGTTCACATTATCAGATTCCTTGAAGAAATGAGAAACCGTCTTCAGTACATCAAGATGTAAATCAATGTTTTCAGACCGAGTGGCTTTGAATTGTGATCTAAAATGATTAAAGGCCAGCAAATGTAACTCAGATTTGGTTGAAAATAAATTCCCTTCAACATCAGTCAAGTCCCATATAGTATTATGACTGCGTCTCTGAGTTGCATATTTGTGAAAAAAATTAGTATTCTTATCACCTTTTTCAATCCAGGTCGCCCGACTTCAGAGTCTTCAAGTGGCTTCTTCAAGAGATAAAAGATCGTTCTTATTTTGTGTTAGATCCTGAAGAGTATTCAAAACCTCTCCATCAAATAAATGGGATGGACTGTTGGCAAAGAGTGTCGTAATTTGTTGTTCTAAATGAACCAGGTCGGCATTCATTTTTTGTTTCTTTTTGAGTTGCCATTTAATGACAACCTGCTTCAGATATTTAATTTTTTCACAGAGCAGAAGGATAGCAGAAGAATCAGTCCACTCATGTAATTTTGTCCAGGTTGTGTGTACAAGGGAGATAAAATCGGGGTATTCAATCCATGAGCATTTGAACTTAAAGGGTGTCACCGATGGTCGTGGGGGACTTTCAATTTGTAAACATATCGACTGATGATTAGAGATCATTGAAAAATCAACCCACGATCTGAATTGATGGTGACCTTCAACCATCTTGGAAGATAATAGGAAATGGTCTAGTCTTTTGGAGATACCAATGGACCTGGATCTGTCGTTTCACCATGTAGGAGTGAGGATTGAAGGCTGGAGATCAATAAGCCCTGATCTATGAAGGAGAGAATCAATAAAGTCTTACATTGGATCAGTCCTAGCAGAAGTTCCCCAGACTTCATTTGTGGTGAGGGTAAAGTTGAGATCACCCCCTAAAATAAGGTTGTCCTCATGGAGAAGGCCCGAATCAAAAAGTGTTTTCCATAAGGGCTCACGATATTTGTAGGGTGCATAGAAATTGAGAAGTTTGAAAGGGGATTTTGAGAGTTTATCCTTACCATCAAATAAAATCCATGTAGTAGTACCAAAATCTTGAAAATCTGCAACATTAGGATTCCAGCCGATGAGAAGGCCTCCGGAGCAGCCTAAAGAGTCTAAGGCAATAGTGGACTAGTGTGGAAGGCAATGTAAAAAGATTTCTTTCGCCTTATCACCAAGAACCAAGGTTTCTTGGAGAAATACTGTGTCTGGCTTAATACTAGAAAATAATCTTTTGAGGGAAGCTAGCTTAGTGAGGCTTCCAAACCCACGGATATTGAAAGATAAAAGGATCATTAAGAGACAAAATTGGGTGGCAAGGATGCTCTAAGGGCCACAGGTGTAAGACAATCAGGATCTGGATCAGTGGAAATGGTTCGTAAAGTGGGAGGCTCTGTGATAGTGAAACCAACAAGCCCACCCTCTACTGAACCTAGGGACTTTTTGGGAGGTCTGATACGAGTTTTCCTAATAGTAACATTTGATCAATTAGTGGGGGGAGTGGGGAGAGAGTGCGTGAAAGTGAGGGGGGAAGAGGAGAGTGGTGAGAGTGAGAGGGTAGGGATTTTTGTTGGCTTGGAGGAGGGGTCAAGATGGCAATGGGTGGGGGAAGTTTGTGGAATAGGTTGTGTGGTGGAGACAATCGAGAGGGGAGGCAGAACGGAAGGGAGGGAGGGTTCATTTATGTGACAAAGATCGGGACAAGGAGCAGATTGTGCACGGGATTTATGTGGAGCCTGTGAGGGGCGGGCAGGGTTAACGGAGGGTAAAACCTTTTTAGGGGGAGCAGGAGGGGTAGAGGAGGAATCCAATTTATCCATGAGAAGTCTCTAAAAATATTCAAATATTTCAAGAACCCAAGCTTCATTAACCTTTAAGTACATAAATTCATCTTCGATGAGTTTTAAAAAGAAGGACGGGAAGAAATCCCGCATCTTACCAAGGAAGGATTCTTGTGCCAAGGACTCTAGAAGAGTTGGTCCAGTCTGGTTCAAAGAGGAGCTGGAGGGTGAAGTCTTGGTCGAAGGACAACTGTTTCTCAAGTTTCATTCTTATTTCATAAGATTCAAAGGGAATTGGTTCTTTCATACCGAGAATTGATTTAGACTATTTTTGTGTATTTTGTATTAATTATGCTTGACTTAAAAAAAAATAGTTTTACTTTGATGTGATTGGATTCGATGTGATTACCTGAGGAAGATATTTGATAATTTTATTTCTTATTTTTTATTTGGTATTGAAAAGTAATGGTTCTACTTTAAATTAAAAAAATAATTTTTTTAATAAAAATTTAATAATTGTAATTTCTATTATTATTATTTTAAGTATGAAAAAGTTATGATAATAATTTTTTTAATAATAAATTTAATAATTATAATTTTATTATTTTAAGTATGAAAAGGTTATGATTTTACTTCGTTGAAGTGAGATTCAATTAAAAAAATAATTATTTAGTAACAATTTAACAATCTAATTATTATTATTATTATTGTGGTTTCCCACCATTAAGAAGAGATGGTTTCCTTTGTTATTTAACAATTGTATCTTCTTCTATTATTATTATTATTATTATTTCCCACCATTAAGAAGAGATGGTTTTCTTTGTTATTTTTATTTTTTTACTAGGGGAATCGGCAATTCGCGGTTCTCGTACTGGTTCTCGTACTCGCGTGACATGCTACCACTATAACCCCAGGTGCAACCACCCAGCCCGCAAAAATGGCCCATGAGTAAATCCGCTTCATTTTTACAAATTTCCTTCCATTCACACGGCACTTGCCAATCCGTCTACACCCGTGCGGGCGAGATGGTTTTCTTTGTTATTGTGAATCACATTCATTAATTAAAAATATATATATAATAATTTAACATCATTATTTTTTATTATTATTATAGTATTTATTTTATTTCCTAGTAATTTAACAATGTTATATAAACTACATGTTAATGTTATATTTAAGTTTTTAATTTTTTTTTAATTTTTTCAAAGCAATCAAAATTTTGATTTTATTAATATAATATTTTTTTAATTTTCTAGTAATTTAAAAATGCTATATAAACTACATGTTAAATTTAAAAATGCTATATAAACTACATGTTAATGTTATATTTAAGTTTTTAACGTTTTTTTTTTATTTTTTCTCAATCAAATTTTTGATTTCCAATTTTTTATATTAAAAATAATTTTTATATTAATATAAAAATAAAATTTATTAAAATAATTACAATCATATTAAATAGCATTTAAAACATTCCAATAATATTATTTTTTTTAATCTTTATTTCTTTTAATATGCACTTTCTTTTATTAATTAATCATTCTTGTATTTCTAACTTTTTAATACAAATAATTTAATTATCGTTAATGAATCTCAAAGTATGTTTGTATTTGGATCAAGTTTGTGTTTAATTTGAAATGTAGAATATCAAACAATTTATTATTTTTCTTTAATCTTTATTTCTTTTATTAATTAATCATTCTTGTACTTCTAACTTTTAATACAAATAATTTTAATTATCATTAATGAATCTCATAGTATGTTTGTATTTGGATCAAGTTTGTGTTTAATTTGAAATGTAGACTATCAAACAATTTATTATTTGTTTACATTTACCAAAATTATAGAATTATAGTTAAAGTAAGTTTTGTATTTAAATACTCATAATTAGTACAACCATAATTAAAATTAAAAGTGGTTGATGTATCTTTATAGAAACAGTGTTCCATTTTTTTAATTAATGGAGTTGATTAGTATATATCAATTATTTTTAATTATGTGGTTGTGTTAATTAACATGCATGGGATGATTAGTGGATTTGTGAATTAAAATATTAATATATTTAATGTTCAAATATTTATGATATTTTAGTATGGTTAACCATGTTAGAGTATGGTTTGCCATGGTTGATTATAGTTGACCATGTTTGGTTATGTCTTACCATGGTTGATCATAGTTGACTTGGGTTTAGCCATGGTTGATTATGTATGACTATGTTTTTCTTTGGTTAATAATGGTCTACTCGGGTTGATGAACCACCGGTTGCATTAGATCTAGGGCACTGGGTTTGAGCTAGTGGGGCCCCTCAATTGTCATTTCATTTCCCAAAAAAGAGTTTGATGGAGGATCTTCGGAATTAGGGTTTTTCTCAATGCTTATTACATATGTTTGACAATTTAACACCTTGTAAGGCTAGACATGGTAAGGCATGGCATGGCATGGCAAGGAAAGGTATCTCAAGGCATTGCATGACATGGAAAGGCAAGGCAAAGCATGGCATGACATGGAAAGGTGAGAGCTATTTGATTTATGATTTTGAAATAATTGCATATTTATACCATATTGATCAAATCTCTGTCCATTTGAAGCTAGAGAGACCAACTTAGCATAAAACCTTAATTTTCATCACTCGTTGCTTTATCAATAGGGACATAGCATAAAGCATCAGTTTTCATAGCATGTTGTTTAACAATAGAAGAAACTATCAAATCGAAGTGTTCACTGGGATATAAGAACCGTTACTACAAGAAGCCAAATATCAACATGGTCAACAAGAGTCCATTAGAGACATGAAGGGTTGAGAGGGTAGGGACATCTCTAAAACACTTGTACAACAATATGTGACAAAAACAACTTTGCAAGGCATGGAATGGCATGGCATGGAAAGGAAAGGAAAGGAAATGCAAGGCATGACAAGGAAAGACATGGCATGGCAAGTGAAGGCAATGCAAGGCATGGCATGACAAGTGAAGGAAATTCAATGCATGGCATGACATGGCATGGCAAGGAAAGTCATAGAAAGACAAGGTATAACAAGGCATGAAAAGGCAAGGCATGGCTTGGAAAGGAAAGGAAAGGCATGGCAAGGAAAGAAATGTCATGGCATGGAAAGACAAGGAATGGCATGGAAAGGTAAGGCATGGCTTGGAAAGTAAAGGAAAGAAAAGGAAAGGCATGGAAAGCCAAGGCATGACATGGAATGACATGGCAAGGCATGTCATGGAATGACATGAAAAGGCAAGGTATGGCATGGCATAGAGATAAGGCATGGCATGGCAAGGCAAGGCATGACAAGTCATGGCAAGGCATGGCATGGCATGTGATGGCAAGGGCCATTGAGGAGCCTTGAGGTTAATGGGGCCCATCCTTGACCTTGATTGGGGCCCCTCCTTAACATTGACCTTGATTGGGGTCCCTCATTTACCTTGACCTTGATTGGGAGATCATTAGGGTCCCCTTGATGGGGCCCCTCCTTGACCTTGATTGGGGCCCCTCCTTAAAGGAAATCTTCGGTCACATGGAGTTGCAATAATGCCCAGAAACAAGGTAACCTTTACTTCCCTCCTAGACTTACCCTGAGGGACTTCTTAGGCCCCGGTATAACCAATTAGTTGTAATTGAAATCTTAGTTCATAAATCAGGTTGTACCAATACCTCAAGATTTGAATAAAGCTCCTCAATCTCTACCTCAATATCTACCTCAAGATCTGAATCAAGCTGAATAAAGACATCTATATGTTCAAACACATACCAATTATGGACATGGTTATCTAATATTACCAAAGTTTCCAAGATGATTATTACCAAATTTTTCAATAGAGTCAACGATTAGATATTCAAATAATATAAGCTGGGTGAGATCACTGCCTAGCTAGCAGCTTATTTCAATGCTTGGCGGATCGAGTATAATATACATGACAATCATTGGAAATTGGTGGTTTTTGGCTTGCCCAAGGATTTAAGGTTTCCTAAAACTAGGCGAAAATAGGGATCCCGAGCTATGTTTGAGGTAACACCTGCCCCTATGCTAGGCGAGCGAGGTGTTTTTGCACTAGGATAATTTGGGATAACATGTACTGAAAATGGTTAAATACTTACAATCTATCTGAGCATGGGGTCAGACATGGATGATAAGGCCTAGGCCACCCGTTGTCATACCCGATGGTCGTAAGACTGCCCTCTCAAGGCAGGTAGACCTCCTAATTATGTGGAGAAGCTGGAGAGAGGTTCGACTGGTGGGATGTATCATTTTACGGGGGTGATAAAATACCATTTTGAGCAGTCATAGCGCCTAAAATATCATTTAAGGAACTATGAGTGCCAAAAGAAAAAATAAGGTTGCATACTATCTTGAAGAAAAAAACTAGATTTTTTCCCCTTAACACCAACAACTCTTTTTTTTATTTATTGCCTAAAGGGGGACAAAAACAGAGCACTAATTTTTTAAGGCATGGCTTGATAACACAAGGAAAGGCAAGGCATGTCATGGCAAGGCAAGGCATGGCATGGCTTGGAAAGGCAAAGGAAATGTAAGGCATGGCATGACAAGGAAAGGCATGGCTTGGTAAGTCAAGGCATGGCATGGCATGGAAAGGTAAGGAAAGGCAAGTCATGGTATGTCATGGCTTGGCATGGAAAGGAAAGGCATGAAAAATTTTCTTAGGATGTCAAATGTTCCTTTTTTTGTGATTCTTGTTTCAATGAAATCCACATTTTGATTTGAAGTTTTCCTTGCATAATGTGACTTGGCCATGGGGGGGAAACCTTATGGTCAAGCTGAGGGCGTGCCCATGGCTTGGCCATAGGGCTGGCCCCTCGCGGCCAAGTTACGGTTTAGTAGAATTCCTTCAATTTACTTATCGTATTTCGTTGTTTATCAATAGTCTCTTCACAACAATTTCGTTATTGTTTGGTAGGATAAAATGAATTTGGACATCACCTTATTGACCGAACCGAAGCCTCCTTTCCCAATCTGGTTTGCTGGGTTAAAATTATTAGTAGTAGTTCGTAAAAATACTATATTTGTAATTTAATTTTATAAAATGAATTTGTGTATTTGTAATTTAATTTTGATAAGTCCCCGAGGTGTAGGACAGTCAGTGACGGAGTGTGTTTTTAAGCCACTCCGTGATGTTAAAGTCGTCGGTTCAAAACCTGCGGGGACAAAAAATCCAACCATGTTAAGGGTTGGTGTGGCTCAGGCCGGGTGCAATCCCCGGGTGATTTTGACGGCTTAGATGCCCCTGAGTCGCGGTTTCTCAAGACACAGGTTAATCCCGATGCCAACAGGTTCGGCCAAATTAACAAAAAAAAAAAAAAAAAATTTGATAAAAATGAATTCGTATATTTGTAATTTAATTTTGATAAAAATGAATTCATACATCACCTTATAGACCAAACCAAAGCCTCTTTCGCCAATCTTGTTTGCTGGGTTAAAATTTTTAGCAGCAGCTCGTAATTTAATTTCAATTTGGATAGAGTTGTTGACAATTCACTTGATAGTTTGGAATGCCCTGCAAAATAAACATCGGGTTAATAATTCAGGAAATCATGTATTGCAAAATAAACATCAGGTTAATGATTCAATAAATCATGTATAACAATGTTAGCAATATACTTCCAAGTTAATGCAACAATTAAATAATCTATTGAAAATTATTTTTTCCCCTTATCGTTGCATTGTTATTTTCGATATATTTAATGTTTAGATGCTATTTTTTTTTTCAATCTGTAAAATACATATTTAAAAAATAAAAATTATACTTCTTGTTAAGTTGTTTAATTCAAATAAATCTATGCATAGAAATAGATTTTGATATCTTGGTTATATGCAAATATTATCCAACG
>JASDQU010108887.1:31702-44746 GCA_032191745.1 Picea mariana
CATCCACTTCTCCAAAGGAATTTGTGAGGGATGTGTTCTTGGAAACACCCTCAAGATAAATTTGACAAAGGAAAGAATCAGAAGGCTTCCTTTCCTTTGGATCTGATCCATAGTGACCTCATGGGCCCTTTTCCACATCCATCAATCAGTAAATTAAGGCACATGCTCATTTTTGTTGATAATTTCTCACGCTTCACATGGAATTTCTTTCTAAGGAAAAAATCAGAGGTCTTTCAATACCTCAAAGATTTCAAAGCCCTTGCTGAGACACAATCAAGAAAGAAGATTAAAGTCCTCCAA
The DNA here is from genome assembly GCA_032191745.1 of Picea mariana. Lineage (NCBI taxonomy): Eukaryota > Viridiplantae > Streptophyta > Pinopsida > Pinales > Pinaceae > Picea > Picea mariana. Next base: position 32,003 of record JASDQU010108887.1, read on the forward strand.
ACAGATAATGGGGGGAGTATGTCAACCATGAGATCCTGAATATTTTTCTTGAGGTTGGGATTCATTTGCAACACACGGTTCCTTATACTCCACAACAAAACAGAGTGGTTGAGCGGAAAAATAGATTCCTGAAAGAGATGGCATCGTGCATGCTGCATGCAAAAGTCACTTCCATAGAGATTATGGGATGAAGCACTTAATTGTGCAACCTACATCCAAAAAATATTTCCCCATAGATCTGTCAAGGATAACACCCCCTACGAGGCTTGGAGTGGCCTCAAACCGGAAGAGACCCACTTTCGTATATTCGGTTCTCGTGCATGGGCCAAGATTCCCTCTGAGAAAAGGAAGGCACTTGATCCAAAAAGTACATAGTGTATCTTTGTTGGATACCCCAATTGTGTGAAGGGATACAAACTCATTGATCTCTCCTCAAACCAACTCATCATTGAGTGTAGTGTCCAATTCGAGGAAAGTATCTCACATGTACCTCAACAGCCGTATGCAGAAACTTTTGTTCTTCCACCTGTCAAAGATGATGAACATGCACATGCCAAATATTCTTCAGATGAGAGTTCTGATTCAGAGGATTTAGATATAGAGTTAGTACATTCAGATGTAGAGTCAGTGCATGTAGATGCATATGCAAAGCTAGAGTCGAGGCCCAAGTGGGCCAATACTACTCTTCAGGATGCAAAATATCTTGTTGGAGATCCAACTAATACCAGGATGACTCGATATGAATTCAAGGAGCCTCCTATTGCACCCAATTCCTCTAAACCAATGCCACCTAAGCATCTTTTCTTGGTTCAATATTAAGATCCACAATCCTATGGTGAGGCTACCGGGAATCCCTTTTGGGAATCCACCATGCAGGAGGAGTACAAATCCCTCCTCGAGAACCATACTTGGGATTTGGTTCCCCTTCTTGTAGGAAGGAAACTTGTTAGGTGCAGATGGGTCTATAGGACCAAAAGTGCAACAGATGGACATGCTAGAAGATACAAAGCCATGCTAGTTGCCAAAGGTTTTCAGTAAGGTGCATGAAATTGACTATGATGAGAACTTTTCTCCAATAGTGAAGATGTATTCCATATGTTTGGAACTTTCCATTGCAACAAAAAAGGGATGGAAAGTACTTCAGATGGACGTGAAGAATGCATTTCTTCACGAATATCTCTCTGAGAAGATCTACATCGAGCATCCCTAAGACTTCACACAAGATTCATCTTTGGTCTGTCGACTGAAGAAGTCTCTTTATGGCCTCAAGTAGGCCCTGAGGGCATGGTATGCCAAGATTGAATCCTACCTACTGTCATAGAACTTTGTAAGTTGTAAGTCAGACCCAGATGTTTACATGCTCAGGACGAATGATTCACTTCTACTCCTAGTTTTGTATGTTGATGATTTTCTGATCACTGGTTTCTCAACTTCATTGATTGCCACATTCAAGAGGATTCTGCATGATAGGTTCTTGATGATGGACATGGGTCCATTACATTTCTTCTTTGGCCTCGAGATCAGTCAGGATGCATCAAGAATCAAACTGTCTCAGGCCAAGTATGCATGAGATATCCTCGAGAGATTTCACATGAAAAACTGCAAGTCTGCTCCAACTCCCTTCCTATCAGGAGTCAGACTTGAGGATGGCGGGGACACTCCACTGGTGGAAAGAAAACTGTACATACAACTAGTGGGGAGCTTGTTGTATCTCACACACTCCATACCAGACCTCTCCTATGTAGTTGGAGCAGTCTTCAGGTTCATGCAAGAGCCACATGAACTACATTGGAAGGATGCAAAGCGCATCCTTCGATATGTATAGGGAACTATAACTTTTGGGATTCATTATGAAACAAACTCTACATTAGACCTCATCGAGTTCACTGATTCTGACTAGGATTGAGATAACATTGATCACAAGTCCACATCTGGTTACTCACTCAGTTTGGGTTACAGGCCCATCTGTTGGTTGAGCAAGAAGCACGATGCTATTTCTCCATCTTCAACCGAGGTATAGTACATTGGGTAGTTAACATAACCATTTAGGCTATGTGGCTCCAAAATTTTCTCATTGAGCTGGGAATTTAGTTTCATCGACCGATTGTCATCTGGTGTGACAACCAGAGCACTCTGAAGTTCTGCAGAGATTCATTTCATAGGCAACGGACGAAGCACATAGAGATCCACATGCACTACATTTGGGACTTAGTACACGAGGGGATCATCAACCTACAGTTCTGTCCTTTAGCATAATAGACCACAAACATCTTCACCAAGACCTTCACTAAGTAGAAGTTCCATTCTCTGCGCAGTCGTCTTGGAGTGAAGGACACAATTTCTTAGCAACTGTCAGTTATTTTTTTTACATACATTGTACTTTGAAGGGGGGTTTTTCCCATGAGGTTTTTCGTCTTTCCTCGTTTATTTCAGTGTATCGTTTGTTTTCAGGTACCTAACATGGAGTCATTTCCGAGACCCATTCTTTATTTTCACCATAGTGATATTTAGAGGGGGTGTTGGAGATACTTCACACACACCTAGGATTTCTTTTTCCTAAGGTTTTCCCTATGTTTATTGGTTATTATTCAATCTACTATAGTTATGGGAGAATATTCCTTTTCCTACATTCTAGGAGAATATTCTCTTCAATTCACACTTCAGTTTGATCACTTGAGTGGAGTCTTAATGCCACATTGGTTTCATCACCATGCCACATTGGTTTCATCACCATGCAACATTGGGATCATCACCTGCTAATACACATTGTCCTTGGGATTATCACTAGACTAGTGCATTACTCATGATTCCCTGATCTCCTCCTCACTTCACTCTGTTTTAGTTAGTTAACTGAAGACTAAGAGACTAGTTAACTCAGACTAGGTGGAAGTTTACTCCTATAATTGCCGATGTGTGTCCAGATCACTCTAGACCACCACTATGGCGCATTGGTTTCTCCTCCAGTGCACATTAGTTGAGTTATACATAGTATATCATGTGTAAATTATCATTCACTCATTTGGTTAATGAAAATTATTTGATTCTCACTCTCTCGTTTCTGTCTTTTCTCATTTCTCTGCAATCRTGTACGTATTTTTGCTAGCTAGATCTTATCTGTACAGGTTCATCCGCATTTACAGATATGTTCTCRACATAGAGTGTGTTATACTTGTATTTTCCACCATAGGTTGTGCAAGCATGTTATTAGATGTTATGAGGCTAGAATAATATAATTGAGTAAAATTCTCATAATTATTTCACAAGGAAATCATTATTTTGTCACAATTTCATAATTATGAAATACAAATTATTTCATAATTGAGAATAAATCCATAATTGAAAAGAAWGTTCATAGTGAGTTGGAAAAATMTCATAATTGAGCATGAAACTTGAACACAAATCTCATAATAGAGAAAAAATTCATAATAGGTTGGCAAAAGCTCATAATTAAGCATGAAACTTGTGCATGAATTGTAATTGCTTAGTTCACATGCCATCAAGCCTATATATGACTTGTAATTGTTTAGTTCACATGTTATCAAGCTATCCATGACTTGTATCCACCTAATACACATGGGATGAATCCTATCTCCAATCTCTTCTAAAATACTATTAGAAGAGGCCAAATCAAGGAGATGGAGAGAGGAGTTTTGAGGGTGGTTATGCTGGCAAAATGGAGAGAGATGCTTAAGAGACTGAGAAGGATCATTGGGAACTTGAAACTAGGAGGAAGAATAAACATCTAAGGTATGAATATTTGATGTATTTCTTCTATATTCATTAATATATGATTGGACCAATTTGTTTGTGTTTAATTCATAAATGTTTGGATCTAATCTTAAGAGAAATAGATCAAGATAGATCTAGTGAATTTGGTTTTCCCAACACTAGAATGATAGTAGATAGGTGGTTGTTTGTATCCTTGTGTGCAGGAAGCATATTGCAGGAGCTAGAGCTAGATCTCAGGAGTTGCAACAACTTGGACATGCGAGGACAACCATCAATCTAAATGTATGATCAATCCCTTTCTTGGTTAAAAGGAAAATAATTTACTTGCATTTAAGAAATCCATAGGAATCTAGCCCCCTTTCTATCTAGGATCAATAAGAATATCCTAGGGAGATATTTCTGTCCAAACATTGAGATCCCTATGAGATTTTGTCCCATAATAGAATTGACAACTCCACTGGGGACTTTGCTTTCTTCCTTGGCTCTCTTAAAGATTTTTTTCTCTAAAAGAGGGCCACAACCTTTAGATACAATTATGTAACTTTTTTTTGTAGAATTTGAAGGAATTAGCTACATATATGGATTCCTCTAAAAAATTTAGCCTTGAAAAACAATTCGTCTAGATCGGTGTCCGAAAATCAAATAAAAGCAAAGTTATCGTTGATTTAAAAACAACTATTTTGCAGATTTTCCGTGACGACCATGTGGATCGTTTGGATAATATATTTTGATAGAGAATCCATGTTGTATCCAGACCAAATCCATTAGACAAATGATTTCCAGGGATTTCTTTTGATATATCATATTATATGCTTTTGGTAAATACATAGTGCAATATAGTCCGTGCAAATTTCCGCTCTTAAACTCTAGATCTCCATTAGATTTTTTTTCTTCCAAGTTTTGGGTTTTGGATCCCATAGAGACATTGGAGTGTGCTTTGGTGCATTAATACTAATATCCTACAACCCTTGCTTGTTGTTTGATAGTTTTTGGTTTACATATATATATATATATTTTGATTAGATTAAGAAGTGTTTTTGCATTCCAATTGAAAAAAACCCCCATGCTTGACTGCTTTTGAAGCATTAGTGAAAAGAGTGTATTGGTTCTTCATTGTTTTGTTTCAAATTACTGAAAAAGTTTTAGATCTGAGTTATTTTTTGTTTTCTTGGTGTGTGAAGTTTAATTTTCGAAAGTTGCAAAGTAAAGGAAAAAGTCTATTTCCCTCCCATAGCTAGATTTCATTGAATTGAAATATTTGCATTTACATATTTGCATTTGTTTGGTTGGGTCAAGAGTCAAATCATCACCAAAGTTTCATCTGCTACCTTTGGAATTAAGCAACAACCATAAAAAGAAACTAAGTAATCTAAAATTCATTAGACATTTTTCTTTTTATAGTGGACCAACACTAGATAAGTTTAGGGCCTTGGATTAGGATTGGAGAGTAAACTCTCCAAGGCCACAAAAAAAAAAAAAATAGGAGTCATTAAAGAGCGATAAATCCATTCTTGGAACTGGTGTGTTGGGAGCCTCCTCTAATGTAGGAGTTAAGCACAAGGTCACATGGGGGAAAGTAGGGAGATTACCCCTCTCTTCTTGTTTTGGTGTTTTTGATACTGCTTTGATTGCTATGTATACGAGGGTTTCATTGGTTAACACCTTCAGAGCTTCGGGCTTGGTTACCTTGCCGTTACGTGTAGTTGGACCTATGATTGTTCGCCCAATCATTGATTGTGAGGTTGTATCCTTAGTGACCTTTTCTAGCTGGGATCTACATAGGTGACTACAGGTGGGATGTGCATGTAGTACTTGGGGTAAACATTCGTTCACAGTCTTGGTTCCCCCAGAGGTTTCCTCCTTAATAAAGGGTGTTTGAACTGGTCAGGGACATTTCACATAGATCATTGTAATTGATCCTCATACCTTCTATTGACTCTCTTATGTGCACGGGTTGTAAGACCCAAGGTTCGTTTTATCTACGACCAACAAAACCCACTAGACACTGACCTTTTTGGCATCACCTGCTTGCACATATGAATTCTCACTCATGGTATCTATTAGGACTGCATGAACCATAATTCCACAGTAGGAAGGGAATGGGAGGCGAACGTTCGGTTCATTCTTCCTTATTATGTTGTGCGCACAACTCTGTTCTGTTTAGTTATTAACTTACTCATGATTCATATTGTCGTACTTATCATATTCCAGATTACTATATAGATTTGTTACTGTCACAATCATGAATCATTGAACCATACTTAAATATCATATGAAGCTATTCTACGAGGCATGCAAATAGTATTCATAATCAAACACAGAAAAATAGACAACACAAGATTTCATAACATCTCTTTATCATTCCTTTATTCATTCTTCTCAACCATTAACTGCTACATTCAAGAACTCCTGAACTCAGTATCAATCAACAATTACCAGACTATAACATAACCTGATATATCATAACCAAAATTCCTCAGAATATTACCTAGTTGAACCCCTAATCTCCCAACCAGTTACATATTTATACAAAATGATACGACTGAAAACCCTAACCTGTTCATCCCAGAAATATCTTATTACAATGCATGGATAGCTCAGTTAACTGGCCGTTCGACGCCTTTCTTCTTCTTTTCATCCTTCATGCTGCTTTTATGTTGTTCTTCTATTTCTAGAGTGTCGGGTTGTCATTCTCCTGTTATGCTCTATTTCCTTGATTCATTCTTATGGCTTTATTCTTTGAGTTGTGCGTTGTCTTCCTTTTGTGCACTTTCCTCCTTTTGTGCATTTTCCTACTGGATGCGCCTCTGCTGCACACTTTCTAGATTTCCTTCTTCCTCCACGCACTTTTCATATACTTAGGATTTTTACTCACAACTTTATCAAAACTGCAAAAACTATTTTCAAGACTGCCTACCCAACATGCCCCCAACACTCACCCGTATCTTGTCCCGAGCCACTCATGTCTGTTTCCTTCTCTTCCATGTCGAAATGAATTTTTGAGAGGAAACCTTTTCCCCCTCTACCTCTTTGATGATTGCGGCCTATGTTGCTTTTATCTCCTCTTCTCCTTGCACAGTCAAGTTTTTAAGTTTTTCTTTTACTTCCATTGCTTCTTTCTTTACCCGACCCTACACCATAGACAACTCTCCAATTACCACACTTCCTCTTCTTGCAGTGGTCCTAGTATCTGTTGCAGGATCTTTTGTTGATCCCTCATTTTCTCCACTTCTACCTGTTATCCCATACCCTATGGATAACTAAGGAGATCATGTCTCAAGGCCCACAGGTCATAGACATGGAGTGCCGAGAGCCGGATGAATTGAGCATGGCCCCAAAGGGCCCCTCTTTTCTTCAGTGCAACCCATTTATCAACATCCATCCCACCAGCTTGGTCCTGAAGTAGAAGTAAGCCTTGCTTCGTAAGGTAATGAGTCTGGGTATCATGGTATGTCTCACTCTGATTCTTGAAGCACTTGAATATGTTGCATTGAACTCTCCTTCATTTCATAACACTTTCTTGGAAATTATACTCTTTTACTTGTTCATATCTAGAAGGTTAACATGATGCTCTAGTAATTTGATCTCCCTTTAGGATGTGTTTCCACTGGGTGGGTCTGTGAAAGGTCATCGTCCATTCCCTCCATACTTACCACATTTAATATTTATTCCTCTCATCTTCCCCTACCTTTTTTCGGGCATTGGGATTGGCCACACTAGGAAGGGTTGTACCTTGCCTTGTGGGAAGAAGGGGCTAAAGGCCCAAGGGGTAAAAATAGTTGGCAAGAGTTAAAATCCTATTGAAACCTTTGAGATGCTTCGCCTAAGGATTCTCGAGAAAGTAGTAAAAAGATTCTCAGTGAGAAAAGGGAACCCATAAGATAAATAAACACTCAAGTTACTTGATGATGGATAGGAGGTCTCATCACGAGTCGACCTATTATGACCATGAGCATGTAGCGGTATGACACTACCACCTATATAGTCACCAAACCAAGGTAGTGGCTCTTGGTGGCATAGCCAAGAGAAATGGGGTCTCATCACGATCCAACCTTCTCATCGCCATGAAATGTTTGTGGATAACGATGTCACATCTTGTCATCAAGCCAGGACGGTGTCCCTCAATTATTCCCTTGAAGAAAAAAAGAAAAAGATAAAAAACAATGAAGCTAAGAGTAAAAGGAAATCAATGGGATAGGAAACAATAACATCTATGATAAGGTGCAACTCACCCTCTACAAAGTTACCCACAGGTAAGACCTACATTTCCATGTTATTATTGCACCCCATGCCAAAACAATTACCCTATGCCACCTCATACACATGCATGACCTGGAATGGCTCCCACTAGGGAAACACCCCAAACTTGAGGAAGGTTATCCAAATAGGACACCTTGAGACCTTATCCAAACATAACTTGTCAAATTGCATAACATATTTGAGAATTTTTCTAGGTTAAGGGGGGTTTGATGCACATGTTTGGGTAATTTAATTATTGGATGTGATTTACATGCTATGATCCCTGTGACTTATGAACCCCTGGATGGCCTACTTTTTGTTGCTGCAGGACCTTTCCGGGTGGACATGTACACATGAGGGAATGATTAGATTGGACCTTCCAGGGGGATTAAATCCCACAGATGGATGCTGTAACCCCAACCAGGGCCAAGAAGACATCAGAGATTTTCACCAGGAAGAAAGAAGGACGTTGCCTTTGGAGGCACCCTGACAGACCTAAACCTAGGGGGATCTTACTCTTCCACATGGAAGTTGTCCCTTGAAGGCCCATGACATCACCATCATGAACTTGGACGTCATCCAAATCTAGGCTTTTCATTTTGGAGGTCATTGTGAGATTGGTGTCACGTGTGGGCATCATTTGGGGCCTTTGGAGGCCAAGCGTTCTGCATTCTAGGCCCAATGTTCCACCTTAGGGCCCCAAGGTCACTCTAGAAGGGCATGACGTCACCCTTGGAGGTGTCATTAGATGCTAATTAATTTTATTTAAGTCAAATTTGAATTTTATTGGAAGTTGGCCAGGTCGTCCTTATTTTGACTTGAAAATTAATTAAAGGTCAAAATTTTGTATAAATAAACATAAAGTGCTCTCATTTTTACATCACAACTCACCTCTCACAAGAGGGAAGACTGTAATTTTCTCCCTAAAGGGGTTATTGGCTGAAATTACCAAGGCACACTTTCTTGGAGGCTATTTTGGATGCATTTTGGATCATTTCTTGGTAAAATTTTGGCAAATCTAGCGTTTTTGTTCTTGATTATTCTTGGTGAAGTAAGTAAATCTGAAATTTTCATTTCATGATAAATTTCTATGGTATGTTTACTTTTTCATATGTAAGATTATGAAATTGCTTTCTTGAAATCCTAGGAGTAAAAAACATAAGGTGCTTCTTTCTTGCTCTTTATTTTGCTAGTTTTGCTTAAGAAGATCTTGTGTAGAAAAAATTCTAGAGCCCTAAAGTGCTAGGTGCTAGCACTTTAGAAGTTTTGTCTAGTTCTTATTGGATTAAATATTTTTCAAGAGTCTAAGGATAGGAGAAATCACTAGGGCCTAGAAGTGCCTACACCCTAGTTGAACCTTCTCTTGGAGGCTTGGTGCTTGAGAACTTAAGTTACTGCTTCTCAAGCTTCCACCTTGTTATCTTTTAGACGAGTATAATCATTGTTGTCTCTCCAAGTTAATGTGATGATATAATTGATTCCATAAACCCTAAAGGAACTAGGATCATGTCTCTCTTTTGTTGGAAGTTTGATCAAACACTCAAACACTATTCTCTTAAGCTATTACTAATTAAATCTAACACTAATTTAGCCTAGATCACTAACCTATTTTCTGTTGTTACAAAAGATTGCTACAACCATTTAACTGCAACAAATTTTCTGCAAAACTGACCTTTAATGCTAGCTAGACACTTCAGAAATTGTTTGTGACAATTGATTATCATTTTTCATAGTAAAAGATACCTTTTCATTGTCTTTTCAAGCAATTTTGAGGCATATTTCTTGCAACTGTTATAAAATACTTATTGCTGTAGTAAACTTTCATGTTGCTGCAATTTTATATCAGCCAACATAAATTTTAAAGGTTTATTGTCATATTGAAGCACTAACATCAGTTTGTACTTGAAACTGCCATATTTTTTCTTGCTGTCTTGTTCTAGGAAGGTACACTTCAATCATTACATTTGCTTCATCTCTTAAGACATAAATACCTTTTGACTTGAGTGACCAGTGAGAGGGGGTATTTTAATTAGAGCATATTTGTCTTAGTTTCATCAGCCCTTTAGGTTACTAGGGATGTCTCCCTTAGGGTAAAACATAACATACTCCTAAACAGAAAGGGGTTTCCTATTAAAGTGACAGTGGTAGGTCACCTCCTTGTTACGCCAATCTTGCTTCACTTTCCTTGGGATTTGGGAAGGTACATATTGTGCGATAATATTTTTGGCTCCATTTCCGGAGAACATCGAGTCAATTTTCCTTGAACGACACTTTTTCGGTAAGCCTTTATCCAAAGCATTTACTTCAAAAATCTTAACTGGTGAATCCACTGAGGGTGATTCCCTCTTTACCCTTTGATGATCCCTATAAGGATTATCTGGCGACTCCACTAATGAAAAATCCAACCATGGCTTCTCAATGGGATGTAGGTAATTTTAAACCCTTAGATATGAGTGAAATTATGGTTTATCCTCGACAAATGTCTCCAAGGTATGAAAATTGGCTCCCTAGATTCACTGGTAATGATGGGGTTAGGGCCAAAGATCACATGGATAATTTTTGGGCTTTCTTTCAACTCCACCATATTAATGATGATGTTGGAGATTTGGAAATGAAGCTTTTCTCTGCCACTCTTCATGGAAATGATAGGAAATGGTAGGATGATATCCCTAATTCTAGCATCACATCTATGGACCAATTAGAAAAAACCTTTCTCGATAAAAGGGGTATTAATTTAGAATATATCCACATGATAATAAAAATACTCGAGTACATGAAACAAACTAAGAATGAGACTGTCAAGGAATTTCATACTAGGTTTGAGAATTTTCTACAACAAATTCCTAGAATCCATTATCCTCAAGACAGGTACCTCGCTTACCTCTACACCAATGCACTCTTAGTGCATTTAGGGTTTCTCCTCAGTAAAAAGGGTCCAAGAACAATCCAAGAAGATTATCACATGCTATACAAATCGAGGAAAATATCTCCTTATTCAAGGGAGAAGACCTCTTTACCCTAGATACTGTTAGTATGTAGAGATTAGTTTCCCTTGAGACCTTTGTTAGTAAATTCCAGGAAAGAAGGAAACAATACATTGATCAACAAGAGGTCGAGGAGAAGGATATTGATGAAGGTTACCAATCCCATGGAGAAGAACAATAATTTACTCATGCTTCTAGCAAATATAATGAGGAAGTGGTTGAAGAGCGAGAGCTTGAAGACATTAAACATGATGATGAAGTATTAATGTGTGCTCCTCCCTCTGATGAAGCCATCCCAAATCCTTTTCCTCCTGCACAAGAATAAGGGGATGAGGTTAGTCACTTTCATTTTCAAGTTTTGGATGATACCTTATTCTATGATTCAGAAGGTGAAGAAGAAATGAACCCTTGGATGAGCTAGACCCTCCATATTATGAAGCTGAAGATGTAAGGGTAAGTCATGAGGACGAGGAACTAATGCTTGCTCCTCCATTTGATGAAGTTATCCAAATCTTCGAAGCTCTTGCACAGGAAGAAGTGAATACTGTGAGTTGTTTCCCTTTCCAATATTTTGATGATGCCTTATTTTGTGATTTGGAAAGAAAAAAAGTGCTAGAGGAGCCTTTGGATTCTTCAATCCCTTCATGTTATGATGAAGGAAATGACATTGTTTATAATCTTGAGGAGTTCATACATATTGGGAAACACAAATGAGATGTAATTGGTTATGATGGAGATCCTATTTACGACATTGAGGATCATTTCCAAATGTTTCCTTTACAACTATCATATCAAGTCACTACTAATTCTGACATTTGGCAACAAGGAAATGATATAGTTACAGACATCTCCAAGGGTAACCTAGTTCTATTCTCTCCTGATGATTTTTGGTCATACCTTGAGGATTTTGATGAGTATTCCTTTGAGCACTTGGATTTATTCTATGAAGAAGATTATCAACCATCATTGTGCTCACATCTTGATAAAGGTGAGGACATTGCTCACTTAAAGCAGGGTACTTGTGACAAGGTTTTCCAACTCCCTTCGACTACTTTACCTCGCTATATCACTAAGGGTGTAGTTGGGAAACATGTCCCTTGTCTTGATTTTTCTCCGGGGCAAAGCCTTCTTTTGGAATTCAAGGTTAGGTTGAATACCTTAAGAATAAGTTTATTATCTCAGTATTTCAACTTTCCCTTAGAAAATTTCCAATCATCCTCTAGGTTCTTACTAGTCCTTTCCCATACCTCAGGATGTGATGAAGTCCAAGGTAGCCAACCTTCAGACTCTTTGAGTCAGTATTTTGAGCCTTTTATTTTTCATGATCCATTTCTGAGATGGATTGAGCACTTTCCTAGAAGTGTGACTTGGCATAATTTTGTCCCTCCCTTCCGCCTCCATGATCTAGACTTTAAAATTTCCGATGATGTGATACACGTTCTAACTCATGTTATTTTTGTTCTTGACTTGTCATTGTTTTGGTTTATGATGAAGCACATAGGCATGTATTATGAGATATTGCTAGGATGGTTTCATTGGTTATTTGACTACACCTAACATTCAACCAATAGGTAAGTAGATTAGTTAGGAAATTTGCATCCATTGTATATACCATTGCATTTCATATTAGTATAGTTATAGTTTCATTTTCATATTGTGTTCTTCCATTATGTATATATGCATGCTCATGATTATATTCTAGATTAGAGATGCTATTTTTATTTTATATCATATATGAAGAAGGGGTGATATCACCAACCTAAGGATTACTCATGCATTTTGTTGAGATTTA
>JASDQU010108887.1:60030-73254 GCA_032191745.1 Picea mariana
TACTACACCGTGTGCCCAAACACTTACCCTATGCCACCTCATACACTTACATGACCTGGATTGGATCCCACTTGGGAAACACCCCAAACTTGAGGAAGGTTAGCCTAATAGGACACCCTGAGACCTTCTACAAACCTAACTTGTCAAATTGCATAACGTCTTTGAGAATTTGTCTGGGTTAAGGGGGGTTTGATGCACATGTTTGGGTAATTTAATTATTGGATGTGATTTACATGCTATGATCTCTGTGACTTATGAACCCATGGAGGGCATACTTGTTGTTGCTGTAGGACCTTTCTTGGTGGACAAGTACACATGAGGGAATGATTAGCTCAGACCTTAATGGGGGCTTAAATCCCACAGTTGGATGCTGTAACCCCAACCAGGGCCAAGAAGACATCAGAGATTTGCACCAGGAAGAAAGAAGGACGTTGCCTTTGGAAACACCTTGGCAGACCTAGACCCAGGGGGATATTTCTCTTCCACATGGATGTTGTCCCTTGAAAGCCTTGGATGTCACCATCATGACCCTGGAGTCAGCGATAGCTAGGGTTTTCATTTTGGAGGTAGTTGTGAGCTTGGTGGCACATGTGGGCATCATTTGGGGCCTTTGGAGGCCAAGCATTTTGCATTCTAGTCCCAACGTTCCACCTTAGGGCCTCAACATCACCCTAGAACGGCATGAAGTCACCCTTGGAGGTGTCTTTAGATTCTAATTAATTTTGTTTAAGTCAAATTTGAATATTATTTTAAATTGGCCAGGTCGACCTTATTTTGACCTAAAAATTAATTAAAGGTGAAAATTTTGTATAAATAAACATAAAGTGCTCTGAGTTTTACATCAAAACTCACCTCTCACAAGAGGGAGGACTGAAAGTTTCGCCCTAAAGGGTTTATTGGCTGAAATTACCAAGGCACACTTGCGTGGAGGCTATTTTGGATGTATTTTGGATCATTTCTTGGTAAAATTTTGGCAAATCTAGGGTTTTTGTTCTTGATTATTCTTGGTGAAGTAAGTAAATCTGCAATTTTCATTTCATGATAAATCACTATGGTATGTTTAATTGTTCATATGTAATATTATGAAATTTCTTTCTAGAAACCCTAGGAGTAAGAAACATAAGGTGCTTCTTTCTTTCTCTTTATTTTGCTAGTTTTGCTTAAGAAGATCTTGTCTAGACAAACTTCTAGAGCCCTAAAGTTCTGGCACTTTAGAATATTTTTCTAGTTCTTATTGCATTAAATATTTTTCAAGAGTCTAAGGATAAGAGAAATCACTAGGGCCTAGAAGTCCCTACACCCTAGTTGAACCTTCTCTTCGAGGCTTGGTGCTTGAGAAATTAAGATACTACTTCTTAAGCTTCCACCTTGTTACCTTTTAGACACATATAATCATTGTTGTCTCTCCAAGTTAATGTGCTGATATAATTGACTCCATAAACCCTAAAGGCACTAGTCTCTTTTCTCTCTTTTGTTGGAAAGTTGATCAAACACTCAAACGCTATTCTCTTAAGCTATTACTAATTAAATCTAACACTAATTTAGCCTAGATCACTAACCTATTTTCTGCTGTTACAAAAGATTGCTACAACCATCTAACTGCAGAAAATTTTCTGCAAAATTGACCTTTAATGCTAGCTAGACACTTCATAAATTGCTTGTGACAATTAATTATCATTTTTCCTAGTAAAAGCTACTTTTTCATTGTCTTTTCAAGCAATTTTGAGGCATATTTCTTGCAGTTGTTATAAAATACTTATTGCTGCTGTAAACTTTCATGTTTTTGCACTTTTATATCAGCCAACATATATTTCAAAGGTTCATTGTCTTATTGAAGCACTAACATCATTTTGTACTTGAAAATGCCATATTTTTGCTTGTTGTCTTGTTCTAGGCAGGTACACTTCAATCATTACATTTGCTTCATCTCTTAAGACATAAATACCTTTTGACTTGAGTGACCAGTGAGAGGGGGTATTCTTGCATCCTTGTCTTAGTTTCATCATCCCTTTAGGTCACTAGGGACATCTCCCTTGGGGTAAAATATAACATAATCCTAAACATAAAGGGGTTTCCTATTAAGGTGACAATGATACGTCACCCCCTTGTTACGCCAATATTTCTTCACTTGCCTTGGGATTTGGGAAATTACAGATTGTGCGATAACATTTTTGGCACCGTTGCCGGGGAACATTGAGTCAATTTTCCTCGAATGACACTTTTTCGGTAAGACTTTATCCAAAGCCTTTACTTCACAAAGCTTACCTGGTGACCCCACTGAGGGTGATTCCCTCTTTTCCCTTTGATGATCCCTAGAAGGATTATCTAGCGACTCCACTAATGACAAAGCCAACCATGGATTCTCAATGGGACATAGGTAATTTTAAACCCTTATATATGAGAAAAATTCTAGGTTATCCTCGACAATTGCCTCCACGGTATGAAAATTGGCTCCCTAGATTCATTGGTAATGCTGGGGTTAGGGCCAAAGATCACATGGATAATTTTTTGGCTTTATTTCAACTCCACTCTATCAGTGATGATGCTGAAGATTTGGAAATGAAGCTTTCCTCTGCCACTCTTCATGGAAATGCTAGGAAATTGTATGATGATCTCCCTAATTTTAGCATCACATCTACGGACTAGTTAGAAAAAACCTCTCTATAAATGGGGTATTAAATTAGAATATATCCACATGATAATAAAAATACTCGAGTACATGAAACAAACTAAGAAAAAGACTTTCAAGGAATTCCATAATCGGTTTGAGAATTTGCTACAAAAAATTCCTAGAAGCTATTGCCTTGAGGACAAGTACCTCACTTACCTCTACACCAATGCACTCTTAGTGCATTTAGGGTTTCTCCTCAGTAAAAGGGGCCAAGAAAAATCCAAGAATATTATCACATGGCTATACAAATCAGGGAACATATCTCCTTATTCAAGGGATACCACCTCTTTACCCTAGATACTCTTAGTCTAGAGAGATTAGTTTCCCTTGGGATCTTTGTTACTAAATTCCTAGAAATAAGGGAACAAGAAATTGATTAAAAATAGGTTGAGAATAAGGATCTTGATGAAGGTTACCAATCCCATTGAGAAGAACAAAAATTTACTCATTCTTCTAGAAAAGATAATGAGGGTGCGGTTGAAGAGAGAGAGCTTGAAGATGTTAAACATGATGATGAAGTGTTAATGTGTGCTCCTCCCTCTGATGAAGCCATCCCAAATCCATTTCCTTCTGTACAAGAAGAATATGATGAGGTAAGTCACTTTCCTTTTCAAGTTTTTGATGATACCTTATTCTATGATTCATAAGGTGAAGAAGAAAGGGAACCCTTGGACAAGCTAGATCCTCCATATTATGAAGCTGAAGATGTAAGGGTAAGTCATGAGGACGAGGCACTAATGTTTTCTCCTCCATTTGATGAAGTTATCCAAATATTCGAAGCTCCTATGTAGGAAGAAGTGAATAATGTGAATTGTTTCCCTTTCCAAGCTTTTGATGATGTCTTATTTTGTGATTTGGAAAGCAAAGAAGTGCTAGAGGAGCCTTTGAATGCTTTAATCCCTTCATGTTATGATGAAGGAAATTCCATGGTTTATAATATTGAGGATTTCATACATGTTGGGAAACGTAAATGGGATGTAATTGGTTATGACGGGGATCCTATTTAAGACATTGAGGATCATTTCCAAATGTTGCCTTTACAACTATCCTATCAGGTCACTACTAATTCTGACATTTGGCAACAAGGAAATGATATAGTTACAAACATCTCCAAGGGCGACCTAGTTCTATGGTGATGTGTAATGACCATTCATTCTACACACGTTCTTATGCCTTGGTACTTGAAAATTATTTTCATTTTCCCTATATCTACTTTTTATTTGTTTTTCTTCTTTTTGTTGCCTACTATTATACAGCTACTATAATACATGTGTTTCAGCAAAGCCCAAATTACTGCACAACCTGTCAGCTGTCTCTATAGATTTTCAACTGACTTCCATTCACCATTCCTTCCAAGACTTATCCATTCAAGGTTTTCAACTACGCAAACCCTGTCTCTATTAGTTGATGAGTCACATAAGGTCCTAACCAGTGCATTTGAAACTTCCAAGTATGATGCATAAACTTGTTGTCATAGAGTAATACCAGATATCCGACTTGGAATTTCTTATGTTTAATGTGTCAATAATGCCATGCCTTCTCTCTGGATTTCTGAACCTGCTGATGGAATATTACGACAAACCTATCCTCCTCAAGCTGTACTAACTGTGCCAAAATGTCCTCTATTGCATCGATATCTGATAGCTCTGTGATTTCTGCAATGCGCATGCTAGGAAGAATAAACTCCATTGACATTATTGCTTCTTTCCCATAGACCAACCTGAAAGGTGTCTGTCCTGTCAACTTTTTAGTTGTAGTCAGGTAAGCCCATAATACTGCAAGAGCTATTAATTCCTAATCGTCTCTCCCTACGTTGCAAATATTTGTCAAGGCATTCTCCAAGATCTTATTAAATTCTTCGACAGTTCCATTGGCTTGAGGGTGATGTGGGGTAATCTTTTGATGACGAATCTAGACCTTGGTCAATGCTGCAATTGTTTTGTTTAGAAAGTGTGTACCTTGATCATTGATTAATATGCACAGGCATCCAAACCTTGTGACTACATTTTCGAACAGAAACCACAAAACATTTTCCGTAGTTAGAGTTTGTAACTGGGGCTTCTTTTGCCCATTTTTTCAAATACTCTGTTGATTTTCCCCACAAATTCTAAGGCCCATTTCTCAAATGCTTGCAACGTAACCTGTGGATTCAATGACATTTCATCCCTCCTATATGGCTTTCCCACTCTTTGGCATACATCACATGACTAACAATATTCCTTCCCATCCTTGTGAAGTGTAGGCCTCCAAAGGCATGAACACAAAATATTCTTTGCAGTTGCTCACCTTACATAATGTCCTCTAGTGATTTTGTCATGTGCTTCTTCAAGTATTATCGACCTTTCGTGCTCCAACACATATCATCTCAATATTCCATCTGTACCCATCTTGTATAAATTCCCTGCAATCAATTGATAATATGTTGCTTTCACTACCAGTTGTTTCTTCTATGCTACAATCATCTCAGATGGAGCCATGCCTATTTTTAGAAACTATATGATGTTCGAGAAATAATCATCCACCATCCTTACTACAAATAATTGCGCATCTAGGAAGCTTTCATCTAAATTTCCTGCATCTTCCTTTGACAATATGCGCGATAGATGATTTGGTCCTGCATTTAGCTTCCCTGGTTTCACTATGAATTCAAAATAGTATTCCTGAAATAATAAGAGCCACCTTCATATTCTCCCCCACAACACTGGCTTGTTGACTAAGTATTTAATGCATAATGGTCTATATACATATTAAAGTGAGACCCTAATAGATAATGCTTGAATTTATGTTGTGCATAGACCATTGCAAATCCTTCCCATTCTGTGGTTGTATAGTTCTTCTCTGCTATAGACAACTTTTTGCTTACAAAATCAATTGGGTGATCTATGTTTCCTTCCCCTGGATGGGATAATACTGCGCTCAATGCTATGGACGATGCGTCCATGTGTAAATTAAACTCCTTGTTCCAATTTGGAAAAATTAAAGTCAATGCGGTCACCAACTTCTGTTTGAGGGTGTCCAACCCCCTCTGGTAGTATTCATTCCATTGACAATTAACTTCCTTCTTTAATAACTTTTCCATTGGTGTTGTGATCTGCGCATATCCCTTGATAAATTTCCTATAAAAACCTGTATGACCCAAGGTCTCCCTCAATCGTCTGATTGATGTAGGTGGTTCTAACTATAGAATGATTGCAATCTTAGATGGATCTACCAATAGTCCCTGTTTTCACACTACATGTACCAACAAAATTTCAAACAGTCTGCAAAAAATGCACTTCTTCAAGTTCAATGAAATCTGACACTGCCTGCACCAATACAACATACGAGTAATAACTTCTATATGATCCTTCAGTGGACTGAATACTGTCCAACCATCCAAGTATACTTCTAGGAACTTATGAATTAACTCATTGAATGCTGCAACCACTACCCTAGAAAACACTGTAGGGACATTCTTCAATCCAAAGGGCATAACTGTATACTGATAAATGCCCCATTCCGTCTCAAAAGTGGTCTTGTGTCGATCCTCCTGCATGATTCTTATCTGATGGTACCCAAAGAATCCATCTGTAAAAGAGTAAGTTTTCTGGCCTCTCATGTTATCTAGTACCTCATCCGTGAATGGTATTGGAAATGGGTCATGTAAGCATGCATCATTTATCTTCCTTACATCTACGCAAATCCTGATTCCTCCTGTCTTATTTTCATGCATCACCATTGGACTGATCCACTCAGATTCTTCTACCGGTTCAATGATTATGACATCCAACATTCTATCTATTTCAACTTTTACCTTCTCCTTATAGCTCTAATTTATCCTGTAAGGCCTCTAGTGCACTGGCTTAGCTCTTGGTTTTAGTGGTATATTCATCTGGCCTAAGTCTCATGCTATTCTCTTCATCTCTAAAAAAATTGTTGGAAATAGGTCATGGTATTCTCGCAGTAAGTCTATGATCTTCTCGACTGTCTCCTCACTCCAATAGTCCCCTATCTACGCAAAATTGGGATTCTCTGTCCTCCCAATGTTTACCTTCCACATCTTTATAGGCCGTGTATAAGCGGTGGATTCGAGCTACGAATATTCTTTGGCTCGTTCTCCTTCTGACTCAAGTATTTTTACATTCCCAGGATCCTCTTCATCATACTCTTCCTTGGATACATTATATCACTCCAGTAGCTCACAAACAATCATCTTGTCTCTTTGCTCGCTGCATATTGGTATCAACTCCATCATCTCTTCTTCCAAGAAGATCTTCGTTCGAATCGCCTGTAGCACTATATTTATGGATAGATATTCATGTTCAAATGTAAATGTGATTTTTAAACTCTGGATCATTTTTTCCCATCTTGTTGTCTCCCTACGCATTTCCAAATCCAAATACTAGTTCTTCAGATTCATGTCTAGTGTGTGTATAAATATGTGCATCCACTTTGTCTCTAGTACTGAACCCCATAAAGCCCTGCATTATTAGACATGAGTTGCTGGGTCACTCTTCCCTGTATATTTCTATGCATTGTTTTCTCCCTCAGTGCCAAACCTTATTTGCATTAGTTTGTTGCATTGTGACCAGTCATTCATTCCCTCTCTGTTTGTATCCCACCATCTAGTTGGAGTCACTTTTAATACCACATCTAGTGCCAACATCCTCTGCTGTTCGGGTCCTACAAATCAAGTACTTTTACAAACATACTTATATGATTTAATCCATCATACTTGGGTGGATCACATAGCTCTGTTCCAATCCAACAGACATAACGATTAATGCACACACATCGTCTAGTTGACACTTCATGCATTCTCTGTTGCCAATGTTCTAGATCTTCTTTAGAATCTGATGCACATGAATTGATACTTAACCAACTCAACACACCGTATTATTTTGGGTTAATATAATCCTCCATCCTTGTAGTGATGTTATATAATTTGTCAATGTCATTCCCTCTTGCTGGTTCTATGTATCTCTTTCCTTCTGATGTGTCCAAGGGTGCAATAAATTTCAAATATTCAACTTCAAATATCATCTCCCTCCTCTTCAAGTTGATGATTTCTTGGTTATCAAAATCCCATTCCATTCCCATCAGTGCTATATATGGTTGAATGTCATCCACGATCTCAATAAGTTGAAAGTCTTCCATGCTGCACAACCCATCTATGTTTACAGGTACTCCTGTCAATTGACCAATAAGAACTATTTTGTGATGATTTGCTAGTATTAATTGAACATGAGACCATATCGACTTTGGTTTTCCCATAAACTCCCATGTCTTCTTTGGTAACACATTCATGTCAGAAACTAAGTCCAAAATAATATTATCCACATCATACTCTCCAATCTATGCACTGAATCTGAATTCTTCATTGGTTCACTTTCTACGTAGTACTTGATATACCATCCTTTGTGCAACAAGAGTTTCCCTTCCTCTTGTCCAATGATCAATCATGTCATATAATGTACTCAACACAACCTCATACTTGATTATCTCTACACAACTTCTCAATAATTTTGTTAGTGTTCTTACCTTCTCCGTTGCCTTCTATGGCATTGAACGATCTTCTTTATGAGGTAATGCAGATGTTGATGCTCCCCAATTGGCTCTGAGTACTTCTTTCCTTTCCATATGACATGTCTCCTTTTCTTGCTGAGGATCAAAGGTTGGCATAGGCTCTTCTCACTTTCTTACCCATTGTTCAGTCTGCTTTCCTTCATCTGTCCTATCATTCCCCATTCTATTTGCTCCGCACGTAACAATAAATACTCTGGGTCCTTCATTGCGTCTTTCAACTGATATCATATGTACATTCTGATTTGGATGTGGCTTCTGGTTTCCTCTGGCCCACCACTTTGCAACTAGTTGGGGACAGTCTTGTGTCAAGTGATCCAGTGCTCTGCAATATGTGCACATCGTACATTGATTTTGGTAGTCACAGGCCAAGTGTCCAGGTTGATTACATTTGTAACATATAATCGATCCTCTTCCTCCTCTTCCAAAATTCCCTCTACCTCGATCAAAGTTTCCTTTGTTCCCTTGATTGAAACCTCTTTGATTTTTGTATTGTGGACCCCCTGCTTCTATTGCAGAATTATCTTCTTGGATCCTATACATATTGGATGTTCGCTCCCTCATTAAGTTGAAAACATGACAATCCTTCTCCTCGTGTTCTACAGATTTGAAAAAATTGCAAAACAAGTTCTTTGGCATACTCTGGTACTTCTGTAGTAGTGGAAACTCAGTTGGGTGATGACCCCATTTATTACATATCTCACAGTATCCTCCTCCTGAAAATGGATTCGGTTCTCTCATCACCAATTATTGCATGAATTATGGGCATTCATCCTTGTAGTGGCCTTCATTCCTACACTTTGTACACCAAACTTGCTCACGTTTCTCCTTTCCCTTTGTCAGTTATGCTAGTTGAATTGTCAATGCAACCAACTACACTTGAACTTGTGCCATTCCTCCACTATCTCCCACCGGAGATGACTCTAGTTTCATCGCAATGGCCTGTGAATGTGTGGTAGCAACCCCATAATAAACCATTATTGGTGATGTTGATTTGGGATTCTTAAAGTTACTCTACCCATCACATCCTTAAATCTCTGGATGTAATCCCATACCGACTTTGTTTGTACTTGTTTGATATCCTTCAATTCTGTGATGTACTATGACTCCGACTTTGGTTTCTTGAACTCCTTCATTGGCACTTGCTTAATATCTACCAAATTCCTGACCTGTCCTATAGGTGTGGTGCTCTGTAACTTCATATACCATACTAGTGCAAGAAATCTAAATGTTGTCTCTAAGTGCACAATATTCACAACTTCATCTTATATGTTCTTTGCGACCCAAATCATCTCACAAACAAACAAGTGTTGTTCTGGGTCCTCTGACCCAATTCCTTGGAACTTAGGAAACCTAAGAGTATTATCCACCCCAACCATATTGTTCTATGTAGTCCCTCCTCTTGGTGATGATGGTTGACTCTGATTCTGACTGTGCACACTACTTCCACTATTCTCACTATTACTACTCAATCCTCCTTGGCTAACTACAATTTATTTTGAAAAATATTCAAACATTACTTCTGATTGTGGTGACACACACTAGGTCATGGATTCAACGCAGGATCCTGTCTGAGTAGGACTTGCTGGCTCTTCTATTATCGAAATGGATTGGAACTCCTCTTCTTCTCCACTAGGTATGTTACCTCCATGATTCAGACTTGTGCTCAAGTTTCTCTCCCCTCTGGCTCACTGCATGATTCTCTTCTCTTAGCCTCAGTATTTTTCCTCTTGTACCTCCTCCCTCTACACAACTCTCCAAACTCGTATCCTTCCTCTAGTATATATTTTTCTTGCATCCTCAGTCCCTCCCTGCTTCTTTCATTGCTTCCTTCCTTCTCTCAGATGATCCTCCTACCATCCCTCGGTTCCCCTATGTGCACGAACCCATTAGCAGTCGGATTTCATTACCATCACATGCTTTTCACACAATAGTTTATTTATCCATGTATTTAATGATTTCAAGAACCTCTCGTGCAGACCTTTGAAAAATTCCCTTATACAACATTGTACGATTGAATACAATCTACTACAAAATCTGTAACATACCCACCTAGTACGATATCCAACAAAAAATCAATTGCTTGAGTAGCTGGGTTACTTACAGAATTCAACTGTCTTACCAATTCAGGAGTCCAATTCCTCGACACTGTGAGACTGAACCTTCCCGTTTTCTCCACTAATATTTCTAGCCACTCTGTCAGAATAACTGGAAATTTGCCAAATAAAATTTCATGCAAATCTTTGAACACATACCTTTGCATCCATTGCTTATCACTCATATGAGGGATTCTTTTCTCTTGTTGTGTGAATTTCCATTCCTTCCTCTCCAACCATTATGATATCTCCTTCTTAGTTGACTCCAAAACATTCCCTTAATCACAAAGTCCCAGTCCTAACAATAGAACCATTTGTTGGTTCTCTTCTATGTGTGGGTTGTAAGAACCAAGGTTCGGTTTATCTATGACCAACAAAACCCACTAGACACTGGATCTTTTGGAATAACCTACTTGCATAGATGAAGTCTCACCCGAGGTATCTATTGGGACTGCAGGAACTAGGATTTTGTAGTAGGAAGGGAATGGGAGGCGAACATTTAGTTCATTCTTCCTTATTATGTTGTGTGCATAACTCTGTTCTATTTAGTTATTAACTTATGATTCAGATTCCCGTACTTATCATATTCTAGATTACTATATAGATTTGTTACTATCACAGTCATGAACCATTGCATCATACTTAACTATCATATGAAGCTATTCTACGAGGCATGAAAATAATATTCATAATAAAACACAGAAAAATAAACAACACATGATTCCATAACATCTCTTTATCATTCCTTTATTCATTCTTCTCAACCATCGACTACTACTTTAAAGAGTTCTGGAACTTAGTATCAATCAACAATTACCAGACTATAACATCCCAAAAATTTGTTCCTCCCAAAAATATCCTATTACAATGCATGGCTAGATCAGTTAACTACCTGTTTAAAGCCTATCTTCTTCTTTTTAGCCTTCATGCTGCTTTTCTGTTGTTCTTATATTTCTAGAATGTCGGATTGCCGTTCTCCTATTATGATTTATTTCCTTACTTTATTCTTCTAACTTTATTCTTCGAGCTGCGCTCTGTCTTCCTTCTGTGCACTTTACCCCTTTTGCAAACTTTCCTGCTAGATGTGCCTCAACTACACGCTTTCTAGTTTTCCTTCTTCCTCCACGCACTTTTCATTTACTTAGGATTTTTCCTCAAACATTTATTAAAACTACAAAAACTATTTTCAATACTTCCTGTCGAACACCTTCACTAGCAAATATTGTGGGGACTTCATCTCCCCCATAGGGTTGGTTTTCAGAAGGCCCCGAAGCCAATTGGTTTTTTTGTTGTTAGCCTAGATTTGATTAGGGGTGTACTCTTTGAGTCTAAGTCTAGGTCGGCTTTGTTGGTGCAAGTTTGATCAGACCAGGGTCCTTCTCAGGTTACCAACAAAAGGTACCGAGTAGTCTAGAGCACTGGCATTTTCATCTCCTCCGAAGAGAAGAAGTGTCACCTGAAGTGCTGTTGAGACAAATAGATAGGGAAGGGTAAGGAAAAGACTTAGGAGGATCCACAAAACCATCAAGACTCATCCTGATCTTGCGTAAGAGACATGAACATATCTGAATCTTAGGTGTGCAAGAATCGAACGAACTTACATTGTAAACAAGCATTTAAACACAAAATCATCAAGTAGAACTTATAAACCATAAATAAGTAATGTAATGCATAAGTAAAACACACAGAGACACATCATATTTTGGAAATTCAGGTCCTTCTTCATATAATATTCAGAATCTTTCTTTACTTACAGATTCATAAATACACAATAGTTCTCTATACAGAATCTTGGCTCTGGACTCATGTCCCAGAGCTCCAATTCTCATACTGATATGTCGATTACATTACAAACTCAAAACTTGACTTGACTCGACTGACAACAACCTCACCATTAGGGAAAGATCAGACTGAAGTTAATCACAATCCAGTTGAACCAATAGCTAACCAACCCCTTTTACAATCATGTTCATCCCTATATATAATCTAGGTTGTGTCTTCCATCTCGTCTTGCACGCTTTCTTGTTCTGTTGCAACCGTTGTTGCTTAGCTGGCATTGCAATGTCTTTCCAACTGATTTTTGTTTCTCTTCCTTGCTCTGTTGTCCAACTTCTTCTGAAGCTTGCGCAACTCATGCTCAGTCAAAACTTGCATGATTCCTTATCCCAAAAATGAAGGGCCGAACAGGCTCCGACCACAACCCTTGAATCACCCTCGAGTCAAGTGCTTGGTTCTTTCATAGATTCCAAGAGAATTTGTTGTTTTCCCTTGTCCTCCTTTTCTTCTTCCTTCTGCTCTTCTGTTTGTGCTTTCTCTTCTTTTTCCTCTTCAAACGAAGGGACCTGTTGGGTATGTGTTATATTCTTTGCATGTGTGTGTGTGTGGGCACGTCAGATACGACAACTGTGGATTTTTCTATTTTTAGCGGATTTGTAAATTAATCCCGGATTAAGGGATTAGGGTTTTGGTATCTACGGNATGGTGAAATTCGATATAATGAAAATAAGAAAGGTTTTCCTGGTTGAGGGTTTCTGGTATAAAATCTCTGTGTACTTTGTGTATGAGCCATTGATTAATTTCTGTATTGCTTAAGAATCTATATGCATTGCTTTACTTCGTAGGTTTAAAACTTGCATGTGGTATCAAAGCTCATTTTTGGCTTCAGAGGGACGCCTTTGTTGTTGAGGGTTTGGATCGGTCTTGATAGATCAAGTTTATCTTAGGTCTGTGATAAACTTGGGTTTAGTGGGAGCTTTTGCAGTGGAGATTCGAGTAAAGAAAGAGGAATGGAGAGCTCATCTAGAATCGAGATAGAGAAGTTCAACGGTAAAAACTTTGAGCTATGGAAGCTCAATATGGAGGACCTTCTTGTAGACAAAGAACAATGGATCACTG
>JASDQU010108887.1:83139-100563 GCA_032191745.1 Picea mariana
GGGCATTGCTTCCCTAGATTGTTGGCTATATAATCCCTTGGACCCCTGGATGCAAAGAAAACAACAAGTGGGAGAATGTTGGGTATGTGTTATATTCTTTGCATGTGTGTGTGTGTGGGTGCGTCAGATACGACAACTGCAGATTTTGCTATTTTTAGTGGATTTGTAAATTAGTCTCGAATTAAGGGATTAGGGTTTTGGTATCTATAGAATACCTAAAAACATTGTATATATTGTATGGTGAATGGTGAAATTTGATATAATGAAAATAAGAAAGGTTTTCCCTGTTGAGGGTTTTCAGTATAAAATCTCTGTGTACTCTGTGTATGATCCATTGATTAATTTCTGTATTTCTTAAGAATCTATATGCATTGCTTTACTTCATAGGTTTAAAACTTATAGGACCAACTCTAGGACCAATTATAAGGCTCGCTCCTTCACTCCTTGAAATTTTCCAACTTTATCTTGCCACTTCCTGGTGAGGAGTGATGCCTCTGCAACAAACTGTTGGATCGCCTCTTTACTACACCCCTTTAGATTAGACATGATCAACAGGTTCCACTCGGAATCTGCTGTTGCATCAACTTGATGCATCTACGTGTACACAGTCTGAATGACAGGTCGGAAGTCGCACATATCTTTCTTTTCTACAGACTGTGCCTCAAAGAGGGCATTCAGTTCATTGTCTGCTTGTTGGATTTGGTCAAACTTCTACTGTTGCTCCATTGGATCCATCGTGGCCACAACTTCTTCATTCAAAACCTGGATCTTGGTGCACACCTCCTTCAAGACCTGGTTGTGTCGAGCGATGATGCCCATCCAATCGTTGACTTCTCTAAAAATATTTGTGCATTCCGCTGTGTGCTTGTGTAGTGCTTCTCAGGCGTTGTTTCCTTGCAATTCTATCTTCTTTATCTTCTCTTGCAGCTTCTGAGGCTGCTGCTCTACTTCTTGCTGAGTCTGTCGTAACTGTGCTTCTAGATGATCAACATGAGTGGTGAGTTGTGTCCATTCTCCTTGGAGGAGATCAATCTGATGCTTCGACTCACCTGCATCATTGGATTCAGGTAGTTGGGGTGCGGCCTAACGAATCTCCAGACAGGCTTCAACAACCATTTCTTGCACTCTTTCCAGTCTGTTCTCAATCTGGGCCTTGGCCTATTCTTCTTGCTGTCTTGATGATTGCACATGGAACACTTCCTCCCTCGTGACCTTGAAAGACCTCTCGGTCTGCTAGAGCCTTTTCTCCAGTTGATCAGTTGATGCTATGATCAGTCCAAATAAGTGTGTCGCTGTCCACTATACCACTTAGAAAATGTTGCGGTGTTGAAGGCTGCATTCTCCAAGTCTGACCTGGACTTCCAGGGCTCAAACATATTCACCATGTGCCCCTTGTTTGGTAGCACCGACGCCCTTCCCATAGGTGGCTTCCACTTAATCATTGCAAATGACAACAACCAATATCCGTAGGTGAAGTTTCTTGCCTTCTCCCGCGCTTCCTCGCATGCCACTAGTAGTTCATCTAGTAGGTAACTACACCAATTGAACACAACACCATTGGCGCAAAAGTCTGATAATGATAATGCATCTAGCATGCATTCACCCTTGTAGTATGATCTCTTAACCTTGCTGGCTATGATGTAACAACCATTCTGGATTGTCTCTGGTAATATGGGGTCGATTACTGCTATGCGTCCCCCCCTCTTTGTGTTGAATTTTTCATAGAGGTTGAGCTCTCCTTTATTTTTGCCGTGCTTGCTAGGACCCTGAAATCCTTTTGACACATATTCTCCTTTGAAGGACAACCTAGTAATCTAATGGATGTCTTTATCATGTATTGGATACCGCTTATCCAACCAAAGACTTCTATCATGCACCCTACTTATCAGATTTTTTTTGCACCGCGCAACCTCACCAGTGGTACCGAATACTGGTAGGTATCTAAGGTTCATGATGGTAGAATTGAATAAGTTGACAAATTCTAGTTTTGGCATGAATTGCATGCCTCCTAACGCATTTGGAGCCATCTCCAAAAATACATCTATGTTCATATGGGGGAACAAAACTGGATTTGTTAGGTCAAGATCGAGGAGCTTAACATGCTCCACCTTCTCTTTGAGATTGCCCACGACCTCAACTTAGGGGTCGCAGGGCTCGTCTGGTACCACAACTTTTGACATGGCCCTTCAGATTGTTGTGCTTCTTGGCATTGTGGATTCTGAGTGATCACGACTTCTGTGGCAGGCTAAGGACAAGGGTCACGACTATGAGTTTCACAATTGTACAGGCTGGTTCTCTCTACCGAATTCAGAAATGGCTATGTTCTTTGAAAACGATGTGTTCTCGGGCAAGTTCTCAAAGCCTTATACTTGGCTTAGCGGGAACGTTTAGCAATAACTACTGTTTATCATGACAGCATGGATGCAACTAGATTTGATTTTTCCGACGGAACGGTTTAACGAGGTAAATCCTATCGGGCAATTTTGGCATTCACTTGCGTGAGTGGGATAGGGACGTGTCCGGTTTCATACCTTTTCGTTTGATGGGTGGGAATCCTGGCGCGAACACCGATGGCATATTTGTGTATCGCGGCTTTATGGCTTAACTGAATTTAGATGAGGTACTGTAATGACAATAAAGGCCGTGACTAGACCAGGTTCGTGTGACACATGTACTCAGATCGTATTCAGATTCGTTCTCCCTCCAATCACAAAGGGGGTCCCCATCATATTAATGACTGTCATTAATGGATTCTCTTATGCTTCGGATCCTGTACTGTTGAGTCATTAGTTCTGTATCAAACAACACTTAAACATAGAATGAACTATGTGTCATGGCGCAACATTGCACACATCGACTTTATTAACTGAATATACAAAAAATTCAGAAAATCCAAATCTAACTATTATACATGCTCCTTCAGACTAGAGAAATAGTCCCTTTTTCTCAGTTTTGAGATAGATAGGGCTTCAGGCGAGCGTCGTTCACCCATCCTGGACGCAACATACCATCTAGTTGCGCGAGTTTGACTGCTCTTGAGGGTCGGATCTTTGCAATTATAAATGGTCCCAACCAATGCATGTGCAACTTTCCAGGATGTTTTTGGTACCGACTATCGTAGAGTAGAACCTTGTCTCCTTACATAAATACCTTGGTCTTAATGTGCCTGTCATGCCAAGATTTTTGTCTTTCTTTTTCAACTGACTGATGTAAGTCTACTAGAAATTTGGTCTCCTCGAGTTCTTGTAAGTCCATAAGTCTCTGCACAACTTATTCCTCCTCTGACATATGTGTGATCTGTGCAATATACAAACTTGAAGTGGTGAATTCTACAGGCAACACTGCCTCTTTCCCATAAACTAGATGGAACAGTGTGTACCTGTGGAGTTTCTTTGTGGTTGTCCTGTAAGCCCATAGTATTGCTGGGATTCTGTCATCCAAATCTTCTCGATTTGTGCAACAAACCGTTTTCAACCCTCTTTCCAGAATCTTGTTGAATGCTTCTACTGTTCCATTAGCCTGCATGTGGTAGGAGCTGCTTTTGTGATGTTGGATCAGGAACTCTGCTGTAAGCTTTGCTATAGTGCTACTAGTGAAATGATCTCCCTGATCACTGGTTAGGCTCCTAGGACATCTAAAATGAGTGATAATATTCTCAAAGATGAACCTGGCAGTAGTATTGGTCGAACAGTCCTGAACAAATGCTTCTTCAGCCCAATGCGTAAGGTAGTCAATTGCGATGATGATGTACCTAGCCTTTGAATGCTTGGATGTGGGGTTGATTGGTCTAATGAAGTCAACTGCCCATTTCTCAAATTCTTTTAGAGATTGAACTGGTTGCAGTGGTAATTCATCTCATTGTGACGACTTACCCACTCATTGACAAACATCACCTGATCTAGCGTATACCTTTGCATCCTTGAAGAGTGTTGCCAACCAAAGTCCAGCTTGTATAACTTTCTATGAAGTGGCCTTTCCTCCTACATGACCTTCCACAACTCTACTGTGGCATTCCCAGAGTATATCCCACCTTTCATGATCTAGGACACATCTTATGAGGATACTATCTAGTCCCAGTTTATACAACTGTCTGATGATCAATTGGTAATCTGCTTCTCTAACAACCATGTGGCATTTCTGGGTTTCAAAATATGTTTCTGGGAATGCCCCTGTACTGAAGAAGACTTCTATGTCATCTAGGTACTCTGGTATGGCCTCAACCCAGAACAAGTCTGCATCTGGGAGCTGATCATCTACTGATCCTCCACTTTCCCCTAACTCTAATCTGGATAGGTGATCAGGTCCTACGTTGCATCTTCCTGGCTTAATGATAACTTCAAAGGAAAATTCCTGAAATAAAAACAACCATCTACAAATTCTCCCTTCCAACACAGGTTTGTTAACTAGATATTTCAATGCATAATGATCAATAAAGAAATTGAAATGAGAACCTAACAAATAATGTCTAAATTTATGCAAAGCATAATCATGGCTAAGCCCTCCCTTTCTGTCGTTGTGTAGTTGCACTCTGCTTGCGACAAATTCTGACTCACAAAATATATAGGATGATCCATAGCTCCATCTCCAAGTTGCGTTAAAATAACTCCTAAGTCAATTCCTGAAGCATCTACATGGACGTGAAATTCATTCTCCCAGTTTGGGAATATCAAAATCGGTGCTGTGCTGAGCTTCTCCTTGAGTGTCTCAAATGATTTATCACATTCTGGAGTCCATTGGAATGTTTCATCCTTTTTCAATAGGTTTTACAGAGGTGCAGTAATGTTGGCATATCTTCGGATGAACCTACGATAGTAACCTGTGTGTCCCAGCGTGGAGTGCAACTGTTTAGAACTCGTAGGTGGTTGCATTTTCGCAATGACCGCAACTTTGGCTGGGTATACCAATACTCCTTCTCAAAAGACTATGTGGCCCAAAAAATTCCCATGTGGTACAAAAAAGATACACTTTCTAAGATTCAATGAGATCTGCAATTCTATGCATCTGTCAAACATTAGCTGTAACAATGCTACATGTTCCTTAAGTAGGCTATATATCGTCCAATCATCCATATAGAATTCTATAAACTTGTGAATGAACTCTCTAAAAGCTACTATTACAATTCATGAGAAAACTGCAGGGGCGTTCTTTAAGCCAAATGGCATCACATTCTATGTGAAAGATCCCCATTATGTTATGAATGTGGTCTTCTTTTTTTCCTCTTCGACGATCTTGACTTGGTGGTACCCTGAAAATCCATCTATGAATGAGTATGCTTCCTTCCCCGTAACCTATTCTAGCACCTCATCAATAAAAGGTAATGGGAAAGGTTCATGCAAACAAGCAGCGTTAAGGCTTCTATAGTCTACAGATACTCTAATATCCTCTATGCATTTCTTGCTTTGAATAAGTATTGGCCTGACCCATTCGGCTTCTTCTACTACAAAAATGAGTCCTGCTTCCAACATCTTATCTATCTCCTTCTTAACCTTCTCTTTTACTCTAGGGTTAAGATGGTATGGTCTATGTCTCACAGGCTTGGATCCTAGTTTCAATTCAATTTTCATTTCTACCATAACTCCTTTGATTCCCTTTAAATTTGAAAAAGTCTTTGGGAACAAATCCTCATATTACCGCAACAAACTCTGTATTTCTTGACTGGATTTCTCATCCCAGTAGTCTCCCACCATAGCTATCTTGGGCTGCTCTATGGTCCCTATATTGATTTTGTGCAATTTTAATGGGTGATTGTAGGAGCCATTAGTTTGGCTGGATATGGTGGTCTGGATTTCTTTGTTCCCCTCTGTCTCTTTGATGGCTAGGTTTCTCAATTCCTCTAAGTCATCTAGGCTTTTTGAATATCTACTAATATGATAACATTCTATAGGTTTCTCAGTTGAGGGCAGGTGAAGGTTAGTCTGAAGTTCTTGGCTATGTTTGGCACATACCACTAAGTTTGATTTCTAATTACCATTATGTGTAAAAATAAATTCTTTAATCTTTTGCA
Source organism: Picea mariana (assembly GCA_032191745.1). Classification (NCBI taxonomy): domain Eukaryota; kingdom Viridiplantae; phylum Streptophyta; class Pinopsida; order Pinales; family Pinaceae; genus Picea; species Picea mariana. The sequence continues at coordinate 89,144 of JASDQU010108887.1, forward strand.
GGACTACTTCAAGATCATGGTACTTACTTGTAAATGAGAAGTCCTTTAAAAAATGAACTGCTAGTGTTTGCCAGTCGTTAGTCTGTCTTCTGGTTTCCTCATGTATGAACCAAGCTTTCGGGATTGGACCTACAGAGTCAGGAAATACCTGAACCCAAAAGTGAGAGGGTATTCTCACAGCTTGCCACTATGTTACACACTGTTCAATATGCACTCTAGGATCTGATTCTCCGCTGAGCAGTTGCGCAACTTGGAGATCCATATGCATCTCTGATTTCAGTTGCTCCTTATTCTGGAACCTATACTTGATAGCTTGCTTCACATCATCCCAATTTCTGAGTAAGGCTTTATGATTAGCCCACCATCTGGCAGGGGTGTCCTGAAAAGCTACATCTAGTACCAAGATTCTTTGATCTTCTACTACCTTTTCTTCCATGCTGAGCATAAAACTGTCTAGTTATGAGATGCCATCATATACTGGGTGTTCTCTAACTTTGGTCTCAACCCATCTGGTTACTCTGACAATTGCGCATATTCTTGAGAATATTTCGTATGAACCCTTTTGCCAACTGTCAAAAGCTAATTCTGAATCTTCGTCTGCTGACTGTATGCTTCTCCAACTTATTGATCCATCAACAGTAGGATTTATATAATGATTTCTTGTTCCCACTGTTACAGTGTACAAATGGTCCAATTCTTCTCCCTCCATATTATTGTCTGTTGGCTCTTTATACCTGGGTCCTAAATATGGATCCAAAGGTTGAACTACCTTGATTCCATCAGCCTCAAAGGTCATGGTGTCTTTCTTTAAGTCTATTACTACATAGTTTTCGTAGGCCCAATCAATGCCAAGTAGTGCAGGGTAAGGGTACCTATCTCCCATGATCTCAATGACTTCAAAGTTAGCCACTATCTTTACTCCTACATCTATTTCCACATTCTCCAGTCTTCCTATGGGGAAGATACAATATTGGTTTTCCATTCTTAACTTAATTGGGGAATATGCCAGCCTAGGTTTTCCTAAGGCTTCCCAGGTCTTCTTAGGCAGAATGTTCACATCAGATCCTAGATCCAACATGACATCCTTAATCTCAAATTTAACTTACTAGGCTACTAGTTTGAATTCTTTTCCAATTCGTACTTTTCTTCTCTGCACTCTCTGAGTACTCTTCTCAAGAATATTAGCCCTTATTCTTGCTTCTAGGGGTTATTCGTTCCCTAAAACTAGGTATAGTGCATTGCACAACTTTTCTGTTAGTTGATCATTCCCAAGAATGTCATAGAATAATTGAAACCAAAGGTCAACTACATTTTGAGGTTGCTCAGGTTGTCTCGGTATGACTATAGGGTTTCTGGGTGCAGGGGGTGAAGCAGGGACTTGCGCCATCTTAGGATAAACAATAGGCTGTGGGGGTTTCTCTCGCATCTTAGGGCTAGGAATGTTCTGAAATACTTCTATGGAATCTTTAAAGAACAACTTCTATTTTAGAGGGTCGTACCTGTCATCTTTAGGTGCTGCTTTCTGGATTTGAGGTAGAGTATCAACATCAAATCCTATATTCGCTCCTCCTCGAGTAATGATATTAAGGTTTGGAAATTGTTCCTTAATAACTCTCTTAATTTTTGAGCTGATGAGTTTAGGTCCTCGTTGTCGTACCCTATCTTCCCATTTTTCAATTAATTCTGGGCAATCTTAGGTTGCGTGCTCGTTGGTTCTACAGTGAGAGCACCATGGCCACCTTGGATGAGGACAGTCTCTAGCCATGTGACCTTTCTCATCATAGTTATAACATCTGCTTGGACCTCTTCCCCCAGTTCTTCCTCCTCTGAAGTCTCCTCCATCTCCACCTCCTCGACCTCTTCTTGGTCCCTGAGGGTTTTCATTTACCCTGAATGCTATTCGGTCTAACCTGTCTGCAAGTGCATACAACACTCTACATTGATTGGTAGTATGCGTGGTAGATGCACATAACTCACAGTGTACTGTATTTGGTACTATTGAATATTTTTGCATAATGGGGCACTGTCTTCGCCCATGCCCATGGATTCGGCAGATTTCATAATACTCAACTGCTGGTGCTGCTTGGCTTCTTGGAAAAGCATGATATGAGGTGGGGTTATGGAATGGTAAGTTCGTAGACACTTATGCAACTCCTCCCGTGGGTCCTGGTGGGGGTACCATCAGATTATGAGGAGGTCCCATTCCCCTTATTCGTGGAAATTCGTTCACCAGATTTCCTTCTGCATAACATTTGGTGTACCAGACCTGTGGTCATCCTGTTCTGGGTATCATCAGCTCTTGAATATTTTCTGTAAGTGCCAATATTTTCCCTTGTAGTTGTGCCAGATTCACATTTTCTGGGGGTCTGGTCACTCTCAGTCTCCTAGGGTATCCCGCCATGGCTTCAATCTTCATCGATTGTTCCAAGGCGTCTATTAAAGTGGCTATCCGCTGTTGCATTAGCAGAATCTGAGTTAGTGGAAATAATCCCTAAATGTACCATTCCCTTTGATGTTCCTCATGGATTGGATGTGCCAACCTCCCTATAGCATATTTAAACTTCTGGCTGTATTCCTAGGCTGATTCACCTTCCCGTTGCTAGATCTCGCGCAACTCAGACAGAGCTTGTTGTTTTGACTGAGGTAGTTTGAACTCTGCTATGAACCTTGTCCGTACTTGGCCAAGAGTGAATGCTTGACCTTGCATTCCTGGCACTCTTGGCTCAATGATCTTCATGTAACACTTGAGAGCACGACCTCTCAAGGTAGTCTGTAACTTGACCAACTTATTCGCATCCGGAGTCCCTTTGGATCTCCAGATTGCTTCACACAAGAACCAATGCTGCTCAACATCTTCATCTCTCTTACCCCAAAATTCTGGGTATCAGGCAATCGAACCTCTCGCATAGCCAGCCATTGTTGATCTTGCTGTTCTTATCAATATAAACCCTAATGATCCTGCTTGCGATCTACTAGGGGATCCCAATATCCTCCTTGTACTTGCACTTCCTGGTTGTGACTGACTAACTAATTGTATTGGAACAGAACTAGCATGAGAAGGTAGTATTGAAATTACCACTTGTATAGAAGACACTTGGGGTATGGGTGATTCGGGGCAGTTTTCTTTGATCTGGGGGGTCTCATTTTCTTCCACTGGAATGATCTCTTCAGCTAGATTCCCGATCTCTCCTGTTATCGGGGATGAATCTTCTCTTTCTTCTTCAAGATTCATGCCGGCGTCTTCTTCTCTTACATCTACACCTTCTCCTTCTTGTCCAACCTCTTGGGGACTTCTTTCTCTCTGTGCTTATCTCTCACTTAATATTTGACTAGCCATTCTTTCCTGTCTTCTCATCTTCCGCAACTCTTCCATCTGTCTTTCCTCTACTTCTCCCGATCCAACTTATTTCCTCAACTTCTCAGACTATATTGCTACTTTCTTGATCTTGCCACGCCACCACTTCTCAACTATGGAAGCTCTCTTCAAGGATCGCTCATCTCTTGAGTCTGTTTCTTGCTGTTTCCCCCTCATTTGTCAAAGAACCCTTCCCCTCTCTCAATCCATGACTCTACCCGAGCCTCTCCCTACCCCAAGCGAGGGTGTTTACGTTTCCATCTCAGTCGAGGACATAGTCAACATCCCCTCTTCCATCAAGAAAACATTAATCCATAGGGGGATTTCTCTCAACAGTATTCCCCTTGCGTCTTTCTTGAAAATCGCCTCTGCACATGAAAAATATTGGTGGTTCTCAACTACAAACTCGATAATATATCCTTCTAATGTGGTACTGACCCATAAATCAATCACCTACATGACTGGACAATCCAACCGATGAAGTGCTACTAGATTTTTGGTGTCCCAAGCACAAATCCTCTTGACTCGTTCTTGGAACTCTAGAGCTTCTTAGAGCCTCTTTATCTAGTGGAAAAGTTCTTCCAGAAACTTAACTCAGAAAATCTCATACTCGTCTTTCAATCTTTTTGAGTAAAATACTGCTTCACGAGTATCTTCCACCGATTTTATCCTCAGTTCCGCTGCTTTCCATATGAAGGCATCACAGTTTCTTTCCCACCATTGGTCAATACTAGATTTGTGGATCCGAGGAAGCATCCTCCCTACAGGTTCCCATTTAACGCAGATCCCGACAATAAAACCATTTTGTTGGCGCAAGTTTGATCAGACCAGGGTCCTTCTCAGGTTACCAACAAAAGGTACCGACTAGTCTAGAGCGCTGGCATTTTCATCTCCTTCGAAGAGAAGAAGTCTCTCCCGAAGCGATGCTAAGACAAATAGATAAGGAAGGGTAAGGAAAAGACTTAGGAGGATCCATAGAACCTTCAGGACTCATCTTGATCTTGCACAAGAGACATGAACATATATGAATCTTAGGTGTGCAAGAATCAAATGGACTTACGTTGCGAACAAGCATTTAAACACAAAACCATCAAGTAGAACTTATAAACCATAAAGAAGTACTGTAATGCATAAGTAAAACACACAGAGACACATCATATTTTGTAAATTCAGGTCCTTCTTCATATTATCTTCAGAATCTTTCTTTACTTATAGACTAAAAAATACACAGTTGTGCTATGTACAGACTCTTGGCTCTGGACTCATGTTGCAGAGATCCAATTCTCATACTGATATGTCAATTACATTATAGACTCTGGACTTGACTTGACTTGACTGACAACAAACTCACCAAGAGGGAAAGATCGGACTGAACTTAATCATAATCCATCCAAACCAATAACTAACTAAACCCTTTTACAATCATGTTCATCCCTATATATAATATAGGTTGTGTCTTCTATCTCATCTTGCACGCTTTCTTGTTCTGTTGCAACCGTTGTTGCTTAGCTGGCGTTGTGCTGTCTTTCGCAACTGATTTCTATTGCTCTTCCTTGCTCTACTGTCCAGCTTCTTCTGAAGCTTGTGCAACTCATGCTCAATAAAAAATTGTGCGATTCCTTATCCAAAAAACGAAGGTCCCAACAGGCTTTAGGTTGAATTATGTTCCAATTTTCACTTATTACATTCACTGTTATGAATCACCACGTTGATTCCGTTGACTATGAGGAATTGATCATATTACAGAGGTGCAACCGCCTTTAAAGAGACATGAGATATGTGACAAGGAATTTGAAGGGTCTTATATTTGGTTCAAAGAGATTGGTTTCATCAACGTATAAGTGTTTGACGAATGTCCTCCACCAAATTTTAATCCTCCTTTGACTGAGCCAGACACCCCCATACTTGTCCAAGTAAGGGAAATTTTTAGTGAGCCTTTTTCTTTGTTTAGTCATCCTCCCACCATGTCAAGAATGAGTGTTTAGTCTAGTGTAGCTGAGTCTATAATCCCATCCTCAAGTGGGACAATGGGGAATCCCCTTAGGGGCATCCCAGTGATGTCTAAGTTTCCACCCCTTAGTTCCATTGGACCTACACCATCCATACCATTTTCTATTAGTCCCTCAATCTAGGGGATGTCGGCTGTGTCATCCTTTCCATCTGTTATATACCTAGTATCACTATACCCATATCATCCACATCGATTCCCACTTATGAATTATTTTCTAGTGGGGGGGAGAGATTTAGTTTCAACATGGGAAGTGAAGCTCCTTCCATATCCGAAAATCCTCTGCGTGACCCGACATCATCAGGTGTGGGTGTACCTTTTGGGTGGAATATGTCTGGTTCTTTTTGGGTTATCCTTGGTCAAGCCGAGGGCATCAATACTTCAAGAGGTTTTAACTTTCCATGTGGTAGCACACCTTTCCATAGGGGCACATCCCTTGGGGGAAATTTTTCACCATGGGGAGGTTTTCCCTTTGTTAACACCTTGGGTCCTGGGGGTTTCTTCCCTAGGACTAAATTTGGGAATATTTTTATTGGAGGGTCCACATTTACCTTGGGGGCATGTTTGGTTATGGGAGAAGTCGTGTTCCTGGAAGTGCCACCATTTCTGGGGGAACCCACTCTTCAGGAGCTCCCCAACCCTCTAGTAGTACCAATATAGGTGGACCGCAAGGTCCATCTGGCACATCAAAGACTTCACCTCCCTCATAGTGTTCATTTTCATCGTTGCCTTTCCTTGAAATGTTAGATCTATCAGATTTTTCATGGTTAACAAATGACCCTATTACCCATGACCTGTCATGGATAACCATGTCTTCCAAGATAACTTCAAATATTCTAAAGTTTGACGAAAATCTTAGAGAGGACCCCTCCACACACATGATGACATACCACTTATGGTGTTCATCCAACTTGTTGATGTATTATAGTGTGAGGTTGCGGCTTTTCTAGAGATCCCTGACCAAAGATGTTTCCAAATGGTACATTAAATTAAAAGGCAGTTCTTTCAAAATCTTCAACAATTTGGAAATGGATTTATTAACGCATTACCAATTTCCCATATGGTATGAGATAGGAAATGAGCTCTTGAATTCACTTTGTCAAGATAATGTCCCTCACATTTTCGATCATATACATGAGTGGATATGAAGACGTAGGATGATTAAGACTCCGATTTTAGAAAAAAATCCTTATAGAGTGGTTCACAAAGTCCCTCCTACCACCCATTTCCATAGATGTAGCTATGGATGGGGTGGCTATCGAGGAGTAGGCCATTTTGCATGCCCAACAATTAGATTTGATATATTCATAGTCGGGTACATTTTATGACATCATTTCAAATGTTCCTCGGCCTTTGACTGATCCAAAGAAACCAAACCCAGGACCCCATGCCGATGGTGTGGTTGGTTTAGTTTCCCATGCCTATGTGAACCAGTTAGCTGAACAAATGGGTCACATGCTAATTTCATCACACTCGTTGGCTTTTGGCACTAGTTCTAAAAATGATGTGGTCCCTACTCAGACCTCCAAGGTGAATTTAGTGCAGTCCATGCAACCGAAGAATCCTCAACAACTTGGGGGAAAGAAGATAATGAACAAGAAAAATAATTCCAATACCGAGAAAGGGACTTCTCCCACCCAGAACACCTAGGAGGGAGGCACTAAGGAGAAGAAAAAGAGTTGTTTTCCTTAAAATATTTGTGGGGAGGACCACCCTACTCACTAGTGTCCTTGAAAGGATGAGGACCATCGCTTATTGACACAACAATTCCCCTCCATCAACCTGCTGCCTTAACCCATCCTCCCCCCCCTCGACGTTAAAACAAGGTGGTCACAAATCCTACCCCTCTGCAAGGGGGCATGGAAGGTACCCCTCATCATGAGGGGTCTTTCTCAAATGTTGCCATTTTATGTGTGACCAAATGGTCAATTTTCAAACATGAGCCAAGAATTATGACATTCCTGATCCTTTTCATGCTGCACTAGAAGCATCGTATTCTTCCTAGCATGGTGGCCCTCTTCATATTGAGAAGCAATATTTTGACACACTAGGTCGCCCCCCAAAGGACGTTATTCGACGCATGATGCATTATCCCAACAGATGGGACACCCACAACTATAGTATTGTGGAAGACTTGGCCCAGGCACCATGTTCCATGTTTGTGCTTGAAGTCCTCCAAAGCTGCCCCACAAAACGAAAAACCTTGATGTCTGCCATATGTGGGGTTGATCCCTCGGAGTAGAATTTGATGACCTTTAACTCTTCTTAGGTTTCTCATAGGCTCTCCCATCAAGTTTACTTCCAAATTATAGTGTGATCGTTGGGGAAAAAAATCTACTAGATAGTGGTGGATGAAGGAGCCTTGACTTGCATCATGTCCATTTCTTGTTGGAAATCCCTCGACTCTCCAAATCTCAATACATTTGCTACGTTTTGAAAGCATTCAACGGATACACATTCTATCCTCATGGAATCATCACCACCTTACCCATCGAGTTAGGTGGTAAGCATGTCTCTATTGCTGTGGAGGTCTTCGATGCACCTATTGAGTACAATTTTCTACTCGAGCATAATTGGTTCTATGAGATGAATACAATTGTCTCGTCGATATTTAGGGTGTTACGCTTCTGTCACCAAGGGAAAATAGTGAATCCATCCTTACACTTCCCTCAGAGAGAATCCATCCTCTCTGATTTAGAACCGATGAGAGTTAACATGATGAGTTGTGAATTGAGACTGGGGGTATTTGCTTGGGAATCCAGTAGACCTCCCAGTCTTGACACTCTTTTTCCTCAGATATATTTTTCATAATTTGTCACCGAATTCTCTACTACCCATTCCATCAAATATTTGTATTTTGTACCTCCTTCCCATCTTGATGGATCCCATCAAGGAGCCGTCGTAGCTCACAAAACCTCTCACAATGAGTATCTTTAGCTACATAGATTCATTCCTTTGTGGCATGGCCCCAACACGGTGAGCCATATGATGCCAACAATGGCTCACAAGTTCATTTATTATGACAAGGATTCCTTGGCCCGAGCCTTACAATGGGCTCTATCTTCTGTAAAGTGTTAAAATGCATAGTGCCTATACATAGGTGTGTGGTCTGAGTGATTTTTTTTTTCATATATCATATCCAAAAATTCCAAAAATATTTTCTTTTTGAGATTTCACTATGCATTTCGACCCCCAGAATCTAGTTTACATGTGTTGAAAAGATTACGAGTTTTTTTTTACAAAGATGCAAACTTCCACTGAAATTGAGGTAAATGTTCTTAAAACTGAGATATAGGGATATATTTTTATCTGAATTCCCCATATTGCATTATTAACCATCCATTTTTCCATCAAAATTCCTTAGGTTCGATCTTGTTAGGTTGTGACATTATCCATTCCATTTGCACGTCATAACCTATTCGGTAGTGCCTACCTTTCATGGGAACCATATTTAGCACTTGAATTTCCATTCAGTTCCCATGCTGTGATTTCTCGTAGGCCCGAGAACCCTCCTTTATCCCCTCCATAACTTGAAGTCGAGCCTCATTCTTCTCACTTCGTCTACTTTCTAGACACATCCCACAGGGGTTCTTGAATATTTTTAATGTTTCTTAATGGTTGCTTATGCATTTGTTGCTTGTGTCATGCCTCCTGCCGCCATGTTGTTGTTTTCCCATATCCCACTTATCGCTATTACATTAGCCTTAACCATATCCCTCTTGTTATCACTGAAATTTCGTCCGCACATGGCGACAAGAACTCCGCATCGTCAAAACAGCAATGAAGTCATTCATGGCACTGAATTAATTTCACAGCATTCCAAAGGGTCAAAAACTATACAAAGTAACCAAAAATTGAAGGGTGCTTTACAGAAATTGGGTGCGCGTGCACATGCGCGGAACAGGAACGTACTCTACGCGCATACGTGCACGATGCGCGACTGTCAGCGCAAAAACCCACGCACCTACTAAACGACCCATTTATTGAATTGGTCGGCCTCCCAACCACTTATGGACCAGCTCCCAATCTGATTTGACTCCCAAATCCGAGCTGAATCTGCATGGTAGGCTGGTCAAAGACCTAATGAAGCCCTAAAGAGCCCCTTTTCAGACTTTGAAGGGGTTACATAATCACCCAATGATATGCTATAAAAAGCCATGAAGAAACATCATTTTATCAAGGAATTTCATGTATTGTTATGCTGCTAAGATTGTGAAGGACTCACTCTTTGACAATAACACATTGGCAACATTTCATAGAGCCATTCACCTCTCCATTGAGTGGATGTGCTAGGAGTTCTTTCACTATCATTCTCATTTTTCTTATTGTAAGGAGAGCAAGTTTGTGAGGGCCTCAAGAGCCTTCCATTGGAGAAATAAGGAACCATAGTTCTCTTTCTTCATTGTGCTTTGATTTCATCAATCGATCAGTCCAAAAACATTGGTGATATTCGTCTTTTTGTGTTTGTTATTTCTTTATCCATATGCTCATAGTTTTAGTTTGTTTTAATTTAATTCTTGCTTATAGTTTGTTTTGTTTCCTCTAACTCTTTCTTCCACAACTGTCATGCTCTGCAAGACCCAACAGGGCATGTAAGCACCCTCGATTCGCTCACCAAGTGATGAATTGGGTGCAAATAGATTGGCGACCGTACTGGGGAGAAGGTATCAATTCCTCCCTCATTTGGGTTTATTTTGCTTTCCTTTTGGTTTTATTAACTTGCAGGGACACAAACCGACCTCTACCGACCTGCTAACCAGTCAATTCACAAGAGAATTGAGAGAAATCCATCCGGATTTTCTTTCTCGGCCACTTGTCACAGGCGCGCGGGTATTTTACCCCACAGACGTGCATCGTGCGCACATGCGCCTGTTCAACAGTTTCTCTCTGTGCGCATGCACTTTCGGTCTCAATTATTCTAGCACGCAGGCGCCATATGCGCCTCTATATACACTAGGGGCCGCGCACCTGAACTAAATTTCACATTTTAAGGTCTTTGGATGTGGGGAAAGTCATTTTCCTTCTTAAGAATGATGTTATGCATGCTCTAAATACTGCACCACTTAGACCCCTCAACTTATAAAGGGGATAGTCAAACAAACATAAGAACTTAGGTGGATAAAAATCAATTTCCCTTATTTGCTTTTTGCCACGTGGATGGCTTGATTTGATTTACAATCTAAGGAGAACATCAGTTTTAATCACATCTAATTCACATTTGGGACTCGAAGTTGGAGTAGCAATCCTTGAGTATGCTCTTCTCTTGCGCAATCAAGCGATCTTGAGAATCAGAAAGAGATTGTGAAAACAATCTCATCTCCCTTAACAAAATTTCAAAACTTTTAGGAGAGGACAACGGCCCTTTCGGGACCCCTCTTAGCTTCATTTTTTCAAAAACATTCTTGTAATGGGCCCACACATGCCCACATGTCAACAAAGCTAGGATAGTGTTTGAATTTCTGCTTTCTTAGATCAAAAAACTAGGAGAGTTTAAAGGTTTGTAACAGGACCACACATGCCCACATGTTCAATCTAGGATAGTTTCATGCTTTTCTAGATTAACTCACACATGGGGAGTTAAAGGATAGTAACGGACCACATGTCCACATGCTAGTTTCCTAGGGTTTTTAAAATTCCGCAAGGTTGTACCAAAGACATCTAGCTAATTAGGTAATCAAACTCTTGTAAGGACCAAGCGATGTACACATGCAGCAAGGTGATATCTAATTAACTAAAATTGGCACACTTTCACTCACACACAAAACTCACTCATCACTCACATAGCATTTTCTCGAAACGTGGTGGTCTAAGTAAGTTTCCTCCAAAGGGATTCCGAAAATACCCCATCTTTTCTTGACGGGACTATCCACTCCCACTATTAATCAAATGAGGTTGGGTTTCACCCCCAGCCTCACAAAACAACTTCATCTAAAAACTTTCTAAAAAACTCACTAAGTTTTCCTCCACAGGAGGTGCCAAAAGAAGTTTTTAGTCTAGGTAGGATTTCGGGGATAGGCATCCAAATAACTCCCCGTTATCTGGTTCTCACATTTTCAA
>JASDQU010108888.1:0-14180 GCA_032191745.1 Picea mariana
ACCATGAAAAAACAATAATGAGTCATATTTACATCAAACACTATTAGGTCCATTACCCAAAACTTTGTGCTACGGGTCTTTCTTCAAGGGTTGACATCAATGACAACCAACCTTAATCAACAGTGAGCCATGGTATCAATTGTAAGTGTAAATGTACATATAGGTTGGTGAGTCATTGGCACTAAGTTTTGGTGTTGCACGCACCTGAGTAGTGCGCGGAGAATTTCTATCAATGAAAGGGTGCAAACATTTTATAATGTTGCACACACCTGGGTAAGTGTGCACATTGCACAGTGTTGAGCGCACTTGAGTAAGTGTGCGAGAAATGGATGGAAGTGTGCATCGAGCTAGTTTATATATATATACATGTGTATATATATGGTTGTATATGTATTGAGGCTAGAGAGCATGTGTGGTTATGAGGATGGTGAGACGTGATGCAAATATGCCAGTGCATCTATCCATGTAAAGTGTAATCATACTTAGTCATCAATAATATTACATTGTTTACGCGTAGTCAGACTCAAATGAAAAGAGACGAAGGACTTATCTCCATCGGAAAAGGGAAAAGGTCGAGGACTTAAGTCTTAGAGAATATTGTATAATATTTTAAAAAAAGTGTAAGTTATGGACAATTATTTTATCCTAAGTTCTCGAGGGTAGGGAACGAGTCACCAAGTGGCTTAATATACTTCTAAAGGTGACAAATTTCGAGTTGAAGGCATGCAATATATATTGTTGGCCTCAGTGTATTTTGGGGGGATTATTCATTATTCACTCTCGTGTGCATAAGGGGGTTAGTTCAAAGAGAGGACGACTAATACCTTATTTGCACAAAGGAGCTGGTAAGGGATTTATGTTTTGTATCCAAAGTTTTTATGTCGAAGAGGTTGGTTGTCAAGCCCGTAAGCAGTCTCTCTGGGTGAGATTTTTGTTGTTGAAAAAGTGGTTTGTCAGGATCGCGGGCATACTCTCCAAGTGAGAGTTTTGCTAAGAATTGTTCCCTGTTGTGTTGGGCATTAGTTGTAGGGATTAGAGACTTCCTGTCTGGTATGTAGCTGGTAAACCTGGAAGGGAAGTGGGGCAATTGAGGGAATACTGAGAAGAGAAGGGGCACTCTTCCTTGGGTGTGACAGGTGCGTGGAGAATGAGAGATTGTAGGCTAGTTGTAGCAGTGGGCACCTTGGACTGAGCAATTCTGTTGAGAATTAGACCTTGGCCTATCAATAGGAACCCTTTTTTCCATGGTGGAGTTAAGCCCCATATCGGGGGTGACCTGTTACTAAAATATTATGAGAAAAATAGTCTATGGATAGAAGGAACGTCTGATTTTTGCGCACATTTGGCGACTTTCATAGAAGATAAGTGTTCTTTATGTGCTTGTCTCATGTACCGTGTGCTTATTTATCTATGTTTGATATGGGTTAATTCTTGTATGTTGTCACATATAAGTAAATGTTGTTATTATGTATATTGTTGCTTGCACATGTAAGTATGGTGCTTATAGCCTGTATCTGTAGTTATGCATGAGTGTGACAGATGTTAATAGTTTTCCTGTAAGTTAACCTTATGATTTTTTCATGAGCCTCTAGGGAATGTTGAATGGTCATGCACGCAAAATGATCTGTGTGCACCAGAGGATGGATTTTCTTATGTGCACTCAGAATTAGTATTCACATAGAAGGAGAATAGATATGGCGTGTGACGCCAGGATGGTTGTGTGCACGATAGTGTTTCCTGATCAATATACTTGTGCACAATTGTTTGAGTTACTTCCACTACTTAAAGTTGTGTTAAAAGGATAAAGTTAGTGTGGTGTGACTCAGTTTAGGTTGAATGCACTACTTCGAGTGATGTTGTGCAGACTTGGGTTTAGTATAGAATTTGCGCAGTGGATGTTTGGAGTAGCATTGTTCAGTAGTATGTTGGGTGATGTTATAGATTGGTTTCAGAGCATAAATAAGGAGGAGTTGTAGTAGCGGGACCCATATTGGGTGGTTGGGGATGTTACATTATGGTATCAGAGCTATTGGTTCAACACTAGACTTGTATGGGTCAAAGGTCAACATGAAGCATCAGAGCTTCGGTCTCAACATTGAGCCTGCATGAGCTGAGTTATACATAAGGAAAAATTTGGACTGGTAAGTGGACGAATTTGGAATTTTAGTGTGGCCATAGTGCACATTAAATAAGAATGCATAGATGTGCATGCCAAATATATGATATTGTGGAATGCGGCACTGGAATTGAGCAGTAAACAATGGTGCATGGGTGCGCACACTAAAAGTTTGGGGTTGTGTGGAAAACATTTGTGGTGCATGTGCATTACTGATATGCGGTGTACATGTTAATATTGACATTGTGCATTGGTGTGTGTTGAATACCAGTGCATGCATGGGCTTCGAAATAAATCATTTTGACAATATGGTGTAGAGTTTTCATGAAGTTGTCTCATGAATTCATCTAACAAATCTTGTTTCCTGCGCATTTTACAGAATTATCAATGATTAGAGCAAGATAGAATAAACACAGAGGGTCAAAATCATGGAAGATGCATGAAGCAATTACAATCCTGGTGATGAATTCAGGGATTTGTATGTCGGTTTGGGTGTTGATGGTAGAGAATCCAAGGAGAAGCGCATAAACTTGGTAGAAACCATAAATGGATTGCAAAAATATGTCCAAAGATATAAGGTTGATAACGAAAGGCTTATGAAATCCAAGGAGGAGCAAGATGATTTCAATGTGAAGTTTATGCAAAGCCTAGACAAAATATAAACTAAAATGGATAAGGAGACAGAGTCAAGTAGATAAAGAAGTCACAGGTCTCATGATGAGAAAAGAAGAGAAGAAAGAAGTGTTGGTAGGCATCGACCTCACTCGCCAAATCATTCTTTCAGGAAAGCGCACAATAGCTCAAGTCCATCTCCTATTATAAAGCATAAGAGAAGGACTAGGGTGGATGAGCTATAGGGAGAAATGAACAAGATCAAGCTTCCTACCTTTGACGGTGAGCACAAGAAGGATGAAGATGCAGAGACATGGATGCTGGGTATGAGGAAGTACTTTCTGTTGCATAATTATTCTGTGCAGGTAGAAGGGAGAACTTCCATCTATAAATTAAAAGGAAAGGCATCAATGTGGTAAGATCAGTATGTGCAGGTGCAACACATTGACGAAAAGAAGGTTACTTGGAGGGAGTTAAGGAGGCATTTCCAAAATAAATACTTAACCAAGAGGTACTATGACAAGAAAATGAAGGATTTATTTGAACTCAGGCTTGGAAGTATGACGAGATGAGTATGAAAGAATATTCTTAGAGATGCTAAAATACGTCAGATTCATCAAGGATGAGAAAGTTAAGATTCAAAGGTACCTAAATGGGTTTCCCTCATTTATTTGTGACAAAATATAGTATAATGATCCCAAGACATTGGAGGAAACCATAAGCTGTGCTAAATGTCTTTATGAGTAGCAAAAGTGATCCAGGTGGATATTGGTGGCCACCCACCTATTCCAGTTGGCCCCTCGTGTCCGTTTTTGTTCAAAATGTCTTTCTGTACTACTTTATAATTGTGAGTTCTACACTTCTAGGGTTGTCTAAAGCCTCACACATTCTCCAAGTGGATACGGGTGGCCTCTTTCCAAATCCAACTAGCTTATTTTGTATGTTTTCATGTCAGCACATCTTGTTGTACTTTCAGGGTTGTTTTGGGGCCCTAAACATTTTTTTTTTTGGCTTGCCACAGTCAGATTGTAGATGGAGTCAAATTCTAATAGTGAAATGTGTATTTCTATGAAAGACCTTTCCAATGGGCTATCACGCGCCTAAAACGAAGGTTGTATGCAAAAGTTGTGACCCTAGGAAGTTGAGGTACCAAATTACACCAACTTACCCATAGGGCCTACATGACTTTTGGCGTTTCACCTTCTAGGGTTAGGTTTTTGGATGTCTAGGGTTTTGGAATTTATGATTAATATGAAAAGGGCCTATGGAGCCTCATTGTAATCCATTCTTGTCAGATAGATGCGTGTAGTAGCCACATCTCTTCTTAGAGATAACTACCACCATTCGAGCAAGTTTCAGTTTTGTAGTTTTACAGTTTTAACCTATTTCTTTATTTAATAGAAGATATTGTTCACTGGATATTTGTGTTATTCTTCCTATCTCTGTGTTTATTGTATTTAGTATTCTAATCAGTTCATTCCTCTCCTAAATATGGATCAGTGGTATCAGAGCGGTTTGCTCTTCATTTATTTTTCTTCGTCCATGTCCCCAACAAGGTCTGGGTACAAGAAGTTGGGACTCGAACCCATCGAGCCATTACCAGATCGACTGCACTGAGCCTGACAACAACTCATGGGAGATGAAAAGAAAGATGATGGAGCAGGAGATCCTACTGAAACATTGCTCGAGGAAGCCCTCACGCGACAAAGGAATGAAATGATGGACAACTTTGTGCATATCCTTCGACGACTGCCCACGGGAGAAGCATCTTCATTAGGCGGCCATGCAACCCCCTTCAAGGTACAAGTAAACTTTGACATTCCATTATTTGAAGGAATGATAGATGCGGATGCTGTAGATAAATGGTTGAATCTGCTCGAAGGATATTTTTCGGTCCACAATTTTTCCTATAGGGAGAATATCACTTTTGCACTCCTAAAGGCTGCTCCCCATGTGAGATACTGGTGGGATACTTACTATGAGAAAAGGGCCGTGGAGGAATATGCAATTTTTGTGGTGGCCCCTACATGGGATTCCTTCCGGGATACCATTAAAGAACAATACTACCCTGTTGGAAGATACAAGGACCAATACACCAAATGGACCACCTTATGTCAAGAAAGGGGCCAGACAGTACCATAATTCACCAATATTTTCCATACCCTATGCACCAAATTGGGTATCAAATATTCTGAGCGTCATCTAGTGCTCAAATACCATGATTGTTTGCATCAATACATTCAGACAGAAATGGAGTTC
The DNA here is from genome assembly GCA_032191745.1 of Picea mariana. NCBI lineage: Eukaryota > Viridiplantae > Streptophyta > Pinopsida > Pinales > Pinaceae > Picea > Picea mariana. Next base: position 4,988 of record JASDQU010108888.1, read on the forward strand.
CTGGACATCGCCTCGTTGGGCATGACTTATAGATATGTTGTCAAGATTGAGCATAAATTTAAGCAGAAACAATGAGAGTTTGGATCTGCAAACCCCTCACAACTGAAGTAGGGAAAAGGAATCTCGAACACACATAACAAAGGACCAATTTGATATGGTTGCCCTCAGGACAATCTATCCAAGCCACAACACAAGAAGGGCAACGAAAAGATGAAGAAGGACACGGAAAAATGGTGTGAATACCATAAAATTCCTTGGAACAACACCGACGAATGCCACTCCAAGCAGTCCCTCATGGTCGAGTTGAAGGCTTCCGACTCAGAGGTCGATTCAGATTCTGAGTCAAATCATGAAGGAGGGAAGAAGATTATCGATGTTGAACCCAGTTCCACAGTCATTACCACCAAAGTCTGGCCAAGAGAACCAAAAGAACCAGAGGAAGGGGAATGCCTCTTTCACTTGCAGATGTGGGTCAAGGGGACCCTGATTCATTTCATTGTCGACAAAAATAGTCAGAAGAACCTTATTTCAGTAGAGGTCATCAAGCGGTTGGACCTGCCAATGACACTGCACCCAAAACCCTACACCATCGGTTGGCTTCGTCAAGGAAGAGATCTCCACGTCAACAAACAATGTCGTCTGCCCTACGACATCAAGCCTTTCAAAGATGAGGTACTATGTGATATTTATCCCCTTGAAGTTTGTGATGTTCTTTTAGGAAAAGAATATTTATGGAAGCGTCATGTTGTGTATGAATCTAGACCTCGCAGTGTTATTATTACTTTGGGTAGAAAATTGTACAAAATCCCAGAGGTGGCACCACCTACTTCTATTTATTTAATCTCTGCTAAGACATGCAGTAAGGTCATTTCACAGACTGGGAATTTCATCTTCTTTGTGATCTGTTCTCACAGTAAGCATAAGGTCGCCACCACATCTGTGGCCTCTACACAACGCCTCTCTTTGCAGCAGAAGTAAGTGGACAGGATCATGGAAGAATACAAAGACATATTCTCCTCACCTACAGGGGTACCGAAACACTACCAAGTCAAGCATCCCATTGATTTGACCCTGGACGCACCTCTACCTAATGGGTTAGTCTATTGACGCTCGTTGATGGAGAATGATGAAATCAAGCGTCAAATCCAAGATATTCTTCAAAAGGGGCACATAAGACCCAACTCCTCCCCTTGTGGAAGCCCAATTGTACTGGTGCAGAATAAGGATGGGACTTGGCGACTCTGCATTGATTACAAAGCCTTGAACAAAATCATAGGCAGGAACCGCTACCCCATTCCTAGGATTGATGACCTTCTTGACCAACTCAAGGGGGAAAAGTTCTTTAGCAAGATTTACTTGAAGTCTGGCTACCACTAATTTCCCATTGAACCAACTGATGTATGGAACACAACCTTCAAGTCTAAGGAAGGTCTCTATGAATGGCTAGTCATACCTTTTGGCTTAAAAAATGCACCAACCACTTTCATGAGGTTGATGGATGATGCATTGAGACCCTTCACCAACTCCTTTGTGGTAGTATATTTGTATGACATCTTCATCTTCAACAGAACATGAGAGGAGCACATGCGACATATTCAACAGGTTTTGAGCACTCTACGACAACACAAGCTTTATGACAACTTAGAAAAATTCTCTATTGGTATGAACAGGGTCCAATACCTGGGCTACATTGTTGATGAGAATGGGGTACATGTTGATCCAACGAAGTTCCAAGTCATTCGTGATTGGCCATCCCCAACCACACTGACTGAGCTTCGGAGCTTCTTGGGTCTAGCCAATTTCTACTGACGGTTCATGTTGGGATTCTCCCATATTGCATGGGTCCTCAACCAGGTGACCAAGGGTAGTGGTAGGGCCAATTTTGTATGGGGGAAGGAGTAGCAACGAACGTTCGATGATCTGAAACATCACTTTTTCTCAGCTCCAATACTCTCCTTGCCCAATCTGCAACACCCATTCGAGATTCAGACTGATGCATCTGACTATGCTGTGGGCATAGTTCTCACTCAGCATGGGCATCCTGTGGCATACCATAGTGAGACACTCTTCGATACTGTCCATAAATACCCTACCTATGACAAGGAAATGTATTCCATTGTACAAGATTGTCGTCAATGGAAACAGTACATCCCGGGGAAAGAGACGATCATACACACTGATCACAAGCCTCTGTGGTTCATACAGACACAGGGGAAATTGTAGAATGATCGCCATAAGAAGTGGTTCACCTACTTGCATTAGTTCCATCTCAACATAAAGTATAAGACAAGTATCTCCAATCGTGTCACTGACTACCTCAGTCGACCTCCTGTGGCCGCACTCACCACTGTGCTCTAGTCCTGTGGACATCAAGCATAAGAGTGGCCCCAACTTTATCAACAAGATCCAGACTTCGCCACCACATATCAGCTCTTGGGTACANAGGATGGACTCTTATGCCACCTAGGCCATCTTTGTGTTCCTACAAGCGAGCATGCAAAGCTTATTTGGGAAACCCTCTACAGTCGAGTGGCAAGACATTTTGGTGTAGAGAAAACTGTGGTCGTTCTTCAGAAATAAAATTATTGGCCAAAATTTCGACAAGATGTCAGAAAGTATATCATATCTTGCACTTCATGCACCATTGCCAAGCCAACCATCAAGCAACAAGGCTTATACACCCCTCTTCCTATTCCCGAGAAGCCATGGGAATCCATCTCAATGGATTAAATGTCTGGTTTTCCATCCACCAAGCACGGGAATGACTGAATGTTTATGGTTGTTGATTGGTTTTCAAAGATGGCCATCCTCACATTCTGTAAGAAGAATGTCACAGCGACAAAGAATGGCAAGCTCTTCTTCGAACGAGTTTGGGTCCACTTTGGGATACCACAAACCATCATCTCTAACCGATACAAAAGGTTTCTCAACACCTTTTGGTCGATTCTCCAGTCTTTGTTGGACACCAAGCTCACAAAATCCACTTCTTTCAACCCCCAAACCAATGGCCAAACTGAGGTCGTCAATCGTATGATTATGTACATCTTGCGCATGTACAATTCTAAGCATCCCCGTACATGGGATGAGAGTCTTCCATATGTCTAACACAACTACAACAGAGCTCTCCATAGTTCCACCGACCATAGTCCATTTCAGGTGGGTCTAGGATTCCAACCCTTGGGACCCATTGATGTTGCATTCCTCTTACCACCGCACAAACAAACTCTTCCCCTAATCAGTCTGCAATTGACAAAGCCACCATATTCATTGAGAGGATTCATCACATACGCCAACAGGTCTAGGATATTTTGCAGAAATCCAATGCTAAGTACAAGCAGTGCCATGATCAACATAGTGTACCATACCAGGTTCAGGTTGGCAACAAAGTTTGGTTACATTTGCAGAAGGAGAATCTCACCGGGCCCCATCATAAGCTTCGCCCACTTTGTTATGGGGCTTACACTATCACCAAGGCCGTGGGTGGCAATGCTTTTGATCTCAACACTGCACCCTTCCTTGGTGTACATCCAGTATTTAATGTGAACCTCCTTTGACCATATTTTCCATCATTATTGCACACCTCTGAGATCATCGAACAGTTGATGCCAACAGAGCTCAACCCTCACTACATAGAACAAACATCCACCGATAATATTGTGGACACACAGGTCAAGGGCACTCGCCAGTAGCGGATCCAACTTTATCGGGTTGTCAAGGTAGGGAAACTCCTACACCAAGGCAACTGGCTCACCCAGGGCCAAATCCATCAGAAGTTTCCTCGCTTGATGGGGGAACTCAACACAATGGATACCATTACTTCCTAAGGGGGGGAATTGATCCAGGTGTATATTGGTGTGCACCCACCTATTCCAACTGGCTCCTCGTGTCCATTTTTGTTCAACATGTCTTTCTGTACTACTTTATAATTGTGAGTTATACACTTCTGTGTCTGTATGAAGCCTCACACATTCTCCAAGTGGATATGGGTGGCCTCTTGCCTAATCCATCTAGCTTATTTTGTATGTTTTCATGTCATCACATATTGTTGTACTTTCAGGGTTGTTTTGGGGCCCTATACATTGTTTTTTTGGCTTTCCACAGTTGGACTCTAGATCGAGCTAGAGTCTGACGACGAAATGTGTATTTCTCTGAAAGACCTTTCCAACAGGCTATCACATGCCTAAACTGGAAGTTGTATGCAAAATTTACGACCCTAGGAAGTTGAGGTACCAAATTACACCAACTTATCCATAGGGCCCACATGACTTTTGGTGTTTCACCTTCTAGGGTTAGGTTTTTGGATGTCTAGGGTTTTGGCATTCATGAGTAATATGAACAGGGCCTATGGAGCCTCATTGTAATCCATTTTTCTCAGACAGATGTGCGTAGCAGCCACATCTCTTCTCAAAGATAACTACCACCATTCGAGCAAGTTTCAGTTCTGCAGTTTTACTGTTTCAACCTATTTCTTTATTTAATAGAATATATTGTTCACTGGATATTTGTGTTATTCTTCTTATCTCTATGTTTATTGTATTCAGTCTGTTAATCAATTCATTCCACTCCTAAATCTGGATCAAAAAGGGAAGACCGACTTTCCAAAAGTCTTGGGAAGAAAAAATGAAAAACAAGGTGGAACAAAGGAAGAAGGGAGCTAAGCCACCATTTTTCAGAAATACTACGCAAGGAAATCCAACTCCCAAGGAGTATAGAATGATGGATACAGTAGAGAAAAAGCCAAGGAAACAATTGATTCAATGTTGTATTTGTGGTGGATATCATATGTGCAAAGATTTTCCTCAAAGGGGTGATAAAGTGAGGACTGCATACAATGTACAAGCTGCGACAATTGAGGACATGGGTAGAAATGTACCAAGGATTTACGCAGCCCTGGATAACAAGCAAGATGAGTATTAGCTGCACGTGATTGAAGTGGAAGGTAATATTAACAATCAACCCATTGCTATGTTAATTGATTCAGGAGCTACTCATAGTTATCTAGATCCTAATATGGTGGAAAGGTTCCAATTGGAAAGAAGCAAGCTTGGAAAACCTTGGTCGGTGTAGTTAGCTACATGAGAAAAAGGAAAATTAATGAGATGGTTAAGGCATTTCCAATGGAGACGAATGGATTGCACACACAGGATGATTTGAATATTATACCTTTGGACTCATACGATTTCCTCATTGGTATGGATTGGTTGGACGAGCACCATACTGTCCGGGATTGTTACAACATGACATTCACTTGCTTGGATGATAAAGGAAACTTAAGAACATTTCTAGGATTTCCAAGAGTTGTGACTATCAGAAAAGTTTCAACATTTCAATTGAAGGAAAGCTACAGGAAAGGATGTTAAGTATTTTTAGTGCACATGGAAGAGGCACCTAAGAATAAAGTGCCAAGTGTTGAAGATTGCACAGTACTGAAAGAGTTTTAGGATGTCTTTAAAGATATGTCAGGTTTTCCTCCCAAAAGAGATATTTATTTCTATATAAATATGATGCCAAGAGAAACACCTATATCGAACTCCTTATAGGATGAGTACACCAAAGTTGAAGGAGTTGCAGATGCAACTTAAAGAGCTTCTAAAGAAGGAGTATATACGCCTAAGTGTATCTCCTTCGGGTGCTCCAGTATTGTTTGTGAAGATGAAGGATGGTACGTCGAGGCTTTGTATCGACTTCAGGTAGTTGAACAAAGTAACAATAAAGAACAAGTATCCTTTGCCAAGGATAGATGACCTCTTTGATCTGCTATAGGGCACACATATATTTTCAAAGATTGATCTCGGATCTGGATATCACCAAGTCAGAATTAAGGAAGAGGAAATCAACAAGACTTCCTTCAGAACAAGGTACGCACAATATGAGTTCACAGTAGTGCCTTTCGGACTGTCAAATGCACCATCTATATTCATGTTTCTAATGAATGGAATTTTCATAGAGTATTTAGATAAGTTTGTCATTATATTTTTGGATGACATACTTATTTGCTCAAAGTCTGAAGAGGAGTCTGAGAAACACTTGAGGATGGTATTGAAGGTATTGAGGGAGAATCAACTTTATACAAAGTTGAGCAAGTGCTCATTTTATCAGCAACGGATTCATTATTTGGGTCATATTATTTCCAAGGATGGAATAGTTATGGATCTAGAAAAGATAAAATCAATTGAAGAATGGTCGACACCAAGAAATGTCACAGATGTAAGGTATTTTATGGGACATGTAGGTTATTAAAGAAGGTTTATTGAAGCCTTCTCATAGATTTCACATCCAATTACATCTTTGCAAAAGAAAGGTGCGCGATTTGAATGGACTTTGGATTGTGCAAGGGGTTTTCAGTACTTGAAAATTTTGTTAACAAGTGCACCAATTTTGAAAATTGTTGATCTTGATGAAAACTTTTTTGTGTGCATGGATGCATGCACAGAAGGACTCATTGGATTCCAAAGTCAAAATAATGGATATGTGGTGTGTTATGAATCAAGAATGTTAAAATATCATGAAAGGCTCTATGCTACTCATGACTTAGAGTTGGCATCCATAATGCATGCCTTGAAGATGTGGTGACACTATCTCATGGGTAAAAGATTTGAGTTGAGGATAGATCATAGTGGTCTGAAGTATCTGTTTGGACAACCAAGTTTAAATGCTGACAAAGCAGGTGGTTAGAGTTCATCAGTAAGTATGACTTTGGCATAAATCATATCAAAGGAATGGAAAACAAGGTGCATGAGATGCATACTACAGGAGGGTAGGGTGCATGAGATGCAGGAGGGTGCATGAGATGCATACTACAACCATTAGCATGTAACAACCAGATTTGTGCGAAAAAAATTTAGAGGTTTCCAAATTAGATCAACGCTATATGGACATAAAGATGACTTTACAACAAGTTATGTCGCAACAAAAGTTTGGAGGTTACGAGTAAAGAGAGGATGGGATCCTCATGTATAGACGAAAAGTCTATTGCTGAATGGTCAGGAATTGAAAATTCTATGATTTCAGAGATGCATAAAGTTCCTTATGTGGGACATCCAGGCTATAGAAGACAATTGTCGCAGTAAAAAAAAATTACTTTTGGCTAGGTATGAAAAATAAGATTGCTAATTTTATTACCATATGCCTTGAATGTCAAAAGGTCAAGTCTGAGCACAAACATCCAACTGGTTTACTGCAACTTTTACCCATTTCGGAGTGGAAGTGGGAAGTTATAACCATGGATTTCATTACCAAGTTTCCTAGGACCGCTAAGCAATATGATTCTATAATGGTGGTGGTGGAAAAACTTACCAAATATTTCCATTTTATTCTAGTGAAGTCAATGCACAAGGCATCCAACATTTTTGAGATATACATGTGAGAATTTGCTAAGTTGCATGGTGTACCTAAGACAATTGTGTTTGACAAAGATTCCAAGTTCACCTAAAAATTTTGGAAAGGGATATTTAAAGGATTTGGAACAAATATGAACTTTAGCACAACATATCACCCTGAGACAAATGGTCAAACAAAAAGAGTACGTCTGATGATTGAGGATATGCTCAGGATGTATGTGATGGATAGACAATCAAAATGGAAAGACTACCTTCACTTGGTAGAGTTTTCTTACAACTATGGGTATCAAACATCATTAAAGATGAGCCTATTTGAAGCACTTTATGGTAGAAGGTGCAACACGCTAGTGAGTTGGGACAACCCAAGGAAAAGGGTGAGGACTTGAGTCTTAGGGAATATTTTATAATATTTCCAGAAAAGTGTAAGTTATGGATAATTATTTTATCCTAAGTTCTTGAGGGTAGGGAACGAGTCACCAAGCGGCTTAATCTACTTTTGAATGTGAAAGATGTCGAGTTGAAGGCATGCAATATATATTGCTAGACTTACTGTATTTTGGGGGGATTATTCATTATTCACTCTCTTGTGCAGAAGGGGGTCGATTAAGAGACATGATGACTATCACCTTATCTGCATAGAGGAGATGGTAAGGGATTTCTGTTTTGGATCCATAGTTTTTCAATTGAAGATGCGGGTTTTCAGGCCCATAAGCAATCTCTCTAGGTGAGAGATTTATTGTTGAACAAATGGGTTGTTAGGCCCGTGAGCATACTCTCTAGATGAGAGTTTTGTTGAGAATTGTTCCCTAGTGCGTTTAGCACTAGTCGTTGGTCTCATATACTTTTTGTTCGGCCTATCACTGGTAACCCTAGAAGGGAAGTGGGGCATCCAAGGGATTGTTGAGCAGAGAAGGGGCACACTTCCTTGGGTGTGACAGGTGCACGGGGAATGAGAGATTGTAGGCTATTTGCAACAACGGGAACCTTGGACTGAGAATTTTTGTTGAAAATCATATCTTAGCCTATCACTAGAAACCCTTTTTTCCCTAGTGTAGTTAAGCCCCATCTCAGGGGTGACTTGTTGCTGAAAGATTATGAGCAACATAGTCTATGGCTAGGAGGAATGTATGAGTTTTGTGCATAGTTGGTGACTTTCATAAAATATAAATGTTCTTTATGTGCTTGTCTCATGTACTGTGTGCTTATTTATCTATGTTTGATATGGGTTAATTCTTGTATGTTGTTGCATATAAGTAAATGCAGTTATTTTGTATATTACTACTTGCACATGTAAGTATGGTGCTTATATCCTGTATTTTTAGTTGTGCATGAGTATGACATATGTTGATAGTTTTCCTGTAAGCTAACTTTATTATTTTGGTATGAGCCTCCGGGGAATGTTGAATGGTCGTGTGCATAGAATGATATGTGTGCACCAGAGGCTAGATTTGCTTGTGTGCATTGGGAAGCAGTCTGCGTGCACAAGGAGAATAGATATGGTGTGTGACATCGGGATGGTTGTGCGCACAATAGTGCTACATGATTAGTATACTCGTGCTTAGTTGCTTGAGTTACTTCCACTACTTAAAGTTGTTTTAAAAGGAGAAAGTTAGTGTGGTGCGACTCAGTTGAGGTTGAATGCACTACTTAAAGTGATATTGCACTAACTTGGGCTTAATATAGAATCTGCGCAGTGGATTTTTGGAGTAGCATTGTTCAGTAGAATGTTGGGTGATGTTACAGATTAGTTTCAGAGGATAAATAAGGAGGAGTTGTAGTAGTGGGACCCAACCTGGGTGGCTGAGGACGTTACAGTGGTGGTGATGGATGAGTAGGTGGTTGTGGAGGCTATG
>JASDQU010108888.1:32839-45712 GCA_032191745.1 Picea mariana
CCCTTCAAAATTGTCGACAAGATTGGGAATAATGCTTTTCATTTAGATTTGCCTCCATATATGCAGATATATGCAGTTGTTAATGTTGAGAATTTGAAGTTGTATGAGCCTCCGTTGATTGATGATCAAGGAGAGCATGTTCAGATTCCTTCCATCGATGATTTTTCTCCAGAGTATCTAACAGAACTGCAGGAAGACGCCATACTTGACAGGAGGATGAGAACTTTGAAGCGAGGAAATGTGGAGTATTTGCGAGTTGGTCTTAAAGGGACGAATCCAAGCAAGGCCAAGTGGATTGAGGTTGGAAGGGTGAGGGAACTATACCCTCATCTTCACATAGACTGAGATAGTCTTTTGGAGGTCCAAAAGCTTCCTAATGGGGAGGTGTGATCAGGGGACCAAATTTTGCTCAATTTTCAAAGTGCTCGGAATGCGACGAAAACAGTGCCATTGCGTCTGTCTCGTCTTCCTAATTCCGGCGGTATATTTACTTTCGCAAATGAAGTTTGTATGGAGGAGATATCGCGATCTGTCCACCAAGCCAAACATGCAAAAATTTGGGATGCTGACTGTACCTGTCCGAACAGTCCGTACGGCCATGTGGCAGGGCCGTACCATCATGATGATGTGGAAATTTGATGATGTGGCATATTTTTATTGGTTGGTTTTTGATGAGTCGTGTGTTGACACGTGTTCGGATTGTTGGCAAATGGGATGAGGACACGTGGCCCAATCTGGAGGCGCCACGTGTCACTCATTATTTGGCTATTGGCTTTATGCAAAATATAGTGGAGGCCGTGGGGTTCAACCCCCGGACCTCCCACCACACAGACATCCGCCCGACCATTACGCCATTCTATGTTTCTTGATATGTAAACGTAATTAAAATTATTTAAATTGTATTATGTTTTGAATGGCGGGGGGAACGGGTCGGGGCTTAGCCCCGACCCGCGGTCTTGTGGATAACGCATATGAACAAACAATAAAACATGGCGTGGATTCATATATATGTATTAAAGTTTGTGTTATAACATATATAAAATGGCGCTCGGTTAAAAATTTGCACGGGTTTATAACCCATGATTGTATTATGTACAGTTTGACCATATTACAAAGTGTATGCACGGGAATGGAAACCACGACCCATGGCTCATATATGTAACCCGTGAGTTTTGTGTTATATAACCAATGGTTTAAAAGTGCGCGGGAATTGCACGGTTTTGGGAGTTATACGGTTTACCAACGGTTTAAACGGGTTTAACCACTTTGTAACCAAACGCACGGTTGCATGAGCAATATGACCAAGAGCCGAGGCGGTTAGGGGCTGGAGGCACCTTAACCGTCCTACGGTTTGCATCGTTGGCGCGGTTGTGCCCGGTGCCAAGTTTTTACTCTTAAATGAGTGCGTGAGCCAGGTTTGAAGAGCAAGGATACGAATTGTAGAACCAGAGACAACAAAGTTGGAGAAGGAGACTTCAAGGAAGCATATCTTTCTCATTTTTCGATCGATTGAGGTGCTGAAAGAGCCTAGACAGGGGTTTTGGGACGCTGCAAAGCCATTGGAGCAATCGGTTTGTCATTTTGAGCATTGTAAGGCATGTTTTTGAGCACTTTGAGCAATTTAATAATAATGATCCATTGGAAGCTGGACCATGAGATGTAGCCCGGAGTGGGGTGAACTCCTTTATCAAGTTGTTGTGTTTATGTGCTGATGTTCAATGTTTTATGCTGCTATCTATGAGTATTTTGCATAAGTAATCCTTAATTTATGTGTTGCAAATTGATCCTGTTGCTTTAAACACATAACATTTCACTTGCAATAATTATTCAAGTTTTTTCAAGTCTTCTTCATTTTTAGATCAGTGGATACTTCTAGAGGAAGTTACTTGGAGAGTATAATAAGAGAGAAAGGGTTTCCCATTAGCACCGATTGAGTATATTGAATATCTACAAGTGACTCAGGTAATCAAATGATATCTAAGGTGAATTTCATAAGGAAAGTAGAGTAAAGAAGGACGAAAATTCAAGGGAGGATAAAGTTTTATTGATGATGCTTTCTAAGGTATGTTATTTACAGGTCATCTCACCATTTTCACAATAAACTTTTTTATAGAATGATTCAGATAAAAAAATATGGAGGCCACTCAGAAGACATATCCAAGTAACTATGATAACAATTTCAGCTTGTGAGTCATTTTATTTTGGTAGAGACACTATATGGAAGATACGGTTTGTGGCTAGTCCTGAAACTAGTCTAAAACAAGTGTTTCGGGTAAAAATGTCATAACTTCTTCATAACAGGCCCAAATTCAGTGAGACCAAATGAATTGGTTATTGTACAATATGTAGTATGTTGTATACCATTTTCAGATCCATACAAAAAATATTGCGCGTGTGGCATGCTCTACAATTTCTCTCTCTAGAATAAGCCATAATTCAACAAGCTCTACCATTTTTGCTATAAATCTTTTTTTGGGAGGTTCCAAACAGTGAAACCTACAGGAATTATATAGAATACACTGAAGAAAATTGTGTACCATTTTCAAAACTTTACTCACTAGAGGTACAAAGATATGCTATTTGAAAGTTAAGGTTTGTGGATAATAAAAAAAGGGTACTGTGAGACTTTAGTAAGGATTGATGAAGATTCCATTCTTTTTTTTCTAAATTTATTGGTACATTTTGAGGTTGAATATCAGTTAGGGTTTGTTTTGATGGTTTTCTGCATTTGACTTATGGTTCATGGATTATGTATGGTACTTGGTTCATGAGACATAGTTTTTATTCAAGCACATGATTTGAGAATTTTGCTATGGTATATCTTGTGATTTTTGGAGCACTTGTGAGGCACCTTCGTTGAGGTGTGCTGCTGAATATTGATTTGATTTGAGGCTACATTTCAATTAGTGTTTGGTATATGGTTGATGTAAGGGCTTTCTCCATTTATCTTATGGTTCATGGTTTGTGAATGACACTTCATTGATAAGACATATTTGTGGTTCTAGCACATGGTTTGAGGAAAAAACTTGTGGTATAGTGTTTGAGGTATATGTGATCAGATCATATTGGTTGATGAGTATACAATGATAGGTTTCTCATTGACAGATTTGATAGAACAAGTTGAGGCAATGACATATTCAGTTTCTACATTTGACACTTATATTTCAGGGAGGTTGGACGGGGCAAGGAAAGGTGGTTGTAGCCACCTTTCAGTTGTAATCGGAGAACTTAGGGGGTTGTAGCCTCCTTCTTGTTGGAGACATAAAATTGGGGAGTTGGAGATTCCCTCAGGTTGTAGCCTAAAAACTAGGGGGTTGGAGCCTCCTTCCAGTTGGAGTGGGAAAACAAAGGAAGTTGGAGCTTCCTATGAATTTACTTCTTTAACATATAAGAAAAAGAATTATGTCGTTTTCTCATGCATTTGGTTTCCACATAAAAATACTGGTGTACTGTGTATTGTATTGATGTGTATGGTTGTTCATTGTTCGTTTATACTGCTTATATTGGATGTCATTATACACTTCTTATAACTTGATTAATATACATTGTGTTTAAAATATTAAAAGGGTTAAAAAGTGAAAGAAATTACACATTACTAATTCACCCCCCCCTCTCAGTAATCCAACAATTGGTATCAGAGCGAGGTTCTTCAAGAAACAGTTTAACCACTGGAAGGAGATCATGGATCACACTAGAGTTGGGATACCACAGTTTAATGGTGAGAAGTATGCGCTCTGGAGTAGAAAGATACATACATACAAACAAACACAAGGATTTGATGTTTGGAAATCAGTTCTGGATGGATACAAAGCACCAACTACTCCACCAACAGACCAAAATGGAAGGAAAATTGCAGAATGTGATGCAAGAGAAAATAATGCAATTCAAAACGGTGTAGATGAATCAATATACACTAAAATCATGCATTGTGAATCCACCAAAGAGATGTGGGAAAAACTAAAGACTATATATGAAAAAGATAAAAAGGTTAAGGAAGTCAAACTTCAACTTTTCAAAGCAAAGTTCGAACAATTGAAGATGAAGGAAGATGAAAACATAGAAGTCTAATTTCTATGCATTAATGAGGTAGTAAATGGAATCAAAGGCTTGGGATATGAGATAAAAGAACCTGTAGTTGTTAAAAAGGTATCAAGATCTCTACCAATGATATTTGATCCAAAGATCTTAGCCCTTGAAGAAAGAGTTGATCTAGATACAATGACTATGGATGAACTACATGGGATACTCACAACTTATGAAATGAGGACAGAACAAGACATTCTAGTTACAAAGGAAGAAACTTTCAAATCATCTAAGAACATAAAGAAAGGAAACAAGCAACCATCAAAGTTAGTTCGCAAGCAAGATCCAAAGTCAAAATCCAATGACAGTGATGATTCAAAAGATGATGAAGAACTACCCAATTTTGTTAGAAATCTAAAACTGGGATTTGGTAAATACAAAGGTAAGATTCCATTAATTTTCTTTAATTGTGATGGTATTGGTCATTTTTCTAACAAATGTTCCCACAAGAAAAATAAAATATATGAAGAAGATGAAGCTACAAAGAAATAAATATATAAAGGAAAGAAACACAAAAAGAGATCCTTCAAGAAAAATCTTTGAATCAAGGAAGACAACTCCTCTTCAGATGAATATGAAGTTAGAGACATCGATACAAAAAGAGTACTATTTATGGAAGTAGAAAACTCCGATGAAGAAGAATCTGAAAAGGAATATGAAGAAGCAAAAGTTGATCTCATGGCAGAATTTTTGAGCGCCTTTGAGGTAATAAAAAGGGAAAAGAAGAAAAACAAGAAGCTCTAGGAAAAACTAAACAAGAAAGAAGACACTAAGAATTCAAACTCTGAATAACTAGAGTAGATGATCATTGATTTGAAGGTTCAAATAGAAGAAGATAAAAGGATTGATGAAGCACTCAAAAGGAAGTTAGAAGAAAGAGATAGTTTTCAACAGCCAGGACATCTCAACAAAATGGAGTTGTTGATAGAAAGAATAGGACGGTACAAGAAATGGCCAGAACAATGTTGATGGATTCCAAGTTAACAGATGTTTTCTAGGCACAAGAAGTACATATATAAGTTCACATTAAAAATAGAGAAATGCTAAAAAACAATAGTGACAAGACTCCCTATGAACTATGGAAAGGAAGACCAACTAATGTGAAGCATTTCAGAGTCTTTGGAAGCAAGTGCTACATTAATATATAAGACGACAGAATGGGAAAGTTTGACTCCCGAGTGGACTAGGGCATACTGGTTGGATACTCAAGCTCAAGGAAAGCATAAAAATATTTCAATATAAGGCTTCATAAGATAGTGGAAAGTATCAATATGACAATTGATGAGATAAGTGGACGTAAAATAAAAGAGGAAAGTAAGAAACCAATGGAATGATTTCTTGAAGAGGAAGCAAAGGAAGAAGATACAAAAGAGGAATATGTAGAAGAACAGTAAGAAGATGAGAACGAAAAAAAAAGTCTTCAGAGCCTCCAAATACACCCAACAGAAGATTGTAAAAGAATCATCCATCATATAAAATCATTGGAAATAAAGATACAGGGGTAACAACCAGAAGAAAAATATGCTCATAAAAACAACAACATATAGCATTGTTATCTACAATTGAGCCAAGAAACTTTGAAGAAGCTAGCAAGGATGAATTTTGGATCAAATAAATGAATGACGAATTAGATCAGATAGAGAAGAAAAACACTTGGGAACGGGTTCCAAGGCCTAGGAATAAGAATGTGATGGACATAAAGTGGGTGTTTAGGAACAAGTTGAACGAAGACAGACACGTTACCAGGAACAAGGCAAGATTGGTTTGTAAAGAATATGCTTAGGTTGAAGGTATATGTTTTGAAGAAATGTTTTCTACAGTTTCCATAATGGAAGCAATCTGATTGATCCTAGCATATGCAAGCTCCAAGAATATTAAAGTGTATTAGATGGACGTGAAATCAACATTTATGAATGGGGAACTAAAAAAAGAAGTCTACATTGAACTGCTAGAAGGATTTCAGTTATCAGATAATGAAAATTATGTTTGCAAGTTAAGAAGGCCTTGTATGGTCTCAAACATGCCCCCAAATCCTAGTAATCAAGACTAGATAAATACTTGCAGCAACAAGGCTTCATAAAGGGAAATGTAGACATCAACCTCTACATCAAGGTAAATCAAGATAGCATTTTATTGATTGAAGTTTATGTTGATGATATTATATTTGGTAGTGCTGATGATAGGATGAGCCAGAAGTTTGCAAGAGATATGAAAAATGATTTTGGGATGTCATTAATTGGAGAATTATCATTCTTCTTGGGTCTTCAGATATGTCAGAGAAACCAAGGTATTTTTATCTCTCAAATCAAGTATATCAAAGACATTCTAAAGAGGTTCGGTATGGAAGATTGCAAACCAATAACTACTCTTATGCAAATCGGTTGGAAGTTAAGTAAAGATGATGATTCAAAGGCTACAGATCAGAGGCAGTACATGTCAATGATTGGAAGCGTAATTTATGTGATAGCTTCCAAACCATATGTGATGCGGATAGTTGGACATGTGGCATGATTTCAGGAAGCACCAAAGGAATCACATGTTCTAGTAGTGAAGAAAATATTCAGATATCTGAAGGGTACATAAGAATTTGGATTATGGTATCCAAAAGGAAAAAATATGTCACTTTTTGCTTACACAAATGCAGATTGGGCATGTTGTATTGATGACTAGAGAAGTACAAGTGGAACAATTTTCTACTTGGGAGAGTGCTTGGTATTTTCACTAAGAAAGAAATAGTCATCAATGTCTCTATCTACAACAGAAACAAAATACATTGCAACAACAACATGTTGTACACAGGTTCCATGGATGAAACAAACTTTGAAAGAGATATAGATTGAGTATGATGAGCCCATTCTGATATATTGTGACAACACTAGTGCCATCAATATTTTAAAGAATCCAGTGATGCATTCCAAGACAAAGCACATTATGATCAAGTGTCACTTTCTACGGTAACAGGTTGCAGAGAAGAACATCAGAGTTGATTATGTGGGAACAAAAGAA
Source organism: Picea mariana (assembly GCA_032191745.1). NCBI lineage: Eukaryota > Viridiplantae > Streptophyta > Pinopsida > Pinales > Pinaceae > Picea > Picea mariana. The sequence continues at coordinate 39,929 of JASDQU010108888.1, forward strand.
CATGTTGTAGATATTTTTACAAAACCGCTTCCAAGGGAAGCTTTTGAATATCTTCGACAGAGACTCAGAGTAATTTCTACTCCAAAATGAATGTTTTTGAATGCTTATCTTGTATGTATTAGATTTACATGAGGAAGCTCCATAAAGAGGATAGTTCAGTTTGAGGAGACTGTAGTCAGGGCGAGCAGCCCCAGGGATAGTTTAGTTAAGGGGAGTATCACCAATTGGAAGTCACCTTTTCCATTGACATCAACAAGGGAGAGATTCTTTAGATGCATGGAGAGAGATGTTTGTAGGCATGATTCTAGGGGGAGCAATGGCGACAGGGGGAGAATGAGCAATATGACTTCAGTGTTGTATCAAAGTGTTGTCATCAATACCAAAGGGGGAGATTGCTGATTATTTGGGTTGGTTGTCATTGATTTCAACCCAAACAAGTTTGGTAGCTATTTTTGGTAGATTGAGCGGCATGGTTAAGGGACCCAAGTTTGTTTAAGAAATAAAGGATTGAATATCAAGATATTTTCAGGTGAGACTACTTTAGATGGATATTACACGTCATGCGTTTCTAATGATATGTGGAGCGTCACATAACTCCTCACGGTTAGAAAGTTATGGCCTTGTGAAGTAGGAGAACCCTCATGAGTTTTTTAGAAGCCTCGAAGGTCAAAGAATTCAAAATTAATCTAGAATCTCCTATAGGAAGTTGACTAGTCAAATGGGTGAAGCTAGGAGTTAATCATGGGTTAAGTGGTTGTATTAAGAAAATAATTAAAAATAAATTAGTTGCAACTAGAAGTGGAGAACTTATTATTTGTGGGAAGTGGTTAAGTTAAGTGGACAAAGTTGCTAAGTGGACAAAGTGGTTAAGTGGATACTCCTAGAGGAAGCTACTTGGAGAGTATAAATAAGAGAGCAAGGGTCTCCCATTAGAAACTATTGAGTATATTGAATATCTACAAGTAACTGAGGTAACAAAAGGAGATATAAGGTGCTTTTAAGAGGGAAGGTGAAGTAAAGAAGGCCGAAAATTCAAGGGAGGATAAAGTTCTTTTGATGATGCTTTTTAAGGTATGTTATTTATAGGTCATCTCACTATTTTCGCAGTAACTTTTTTGCTAGAATGATACATTTTTTAGCTTGTGGGTCATTGTATTTTGGTAGAGACAGCCAGTGGAAGATAGGGTTTGTGGCTAGTTCTGAAACTAGTCTAAAACAAGTGTTTCGTGGGAAAAAATCATAAATTATTCATAACAGACCCAAATTTAGTGAGACCAAATGCATTGGTTAGATTATAGTATCTTGTTTGTTGTGTACAATTTTCATATCCATATAACAAATATTCCATACATAGCATTCTCTACAAGTTCGGTCTCTAGAATAAGTCATAATTCAGCAAGGTCTGCCATTTTTGCTATAACTCCTATTCTGGGAGGTTCCAAGCAGTGAAACCTGGAGGAATTGCAGAGAAGACACTGAATAAAATTGTGTACCATTTTCAGACCTTTACTCACCAGAGGTACACCGTTATGCTATTTGAAATTTAAGGTTTGTGGATAATCCAAAAATGGTACTGTAAGACTTAGGTAAGGGTTGATGAAGATTCCATTCTTTTGTTTCTGAAGTTATTGGTACATTTTGAGGGTGAATATCAGTTAGGGTTTTCTATCAGGGTTTTTTGCATTTGACTTATGGTTCATGGTTTATGTATGGTACTTGGTTCATGAGACATAGTTGTTATTCAAGCACATGATTTGAGTATTTTTCTATGGTATATCTTGTGATTGTTGGAGCACTTGTGAGGAACCTTGGTTGAGGTGTGTTGCTGAATACTGATTTGATTTGAGGCTACATTTCAGCTAGTGTTTGGTATACGGTTGATGTACGAGATTTCTTCATTTAGCTTATGGTTCATGGTTTGTGAATGCCACTTCATTGATGAGACATATTTGTGGTTCTAGCACATGGTTTGAGGAACAAATTTGTGGTATAGTGTTTGAGGTATATGTGATCAGATCAAATTGGTTGAAGAGTATACAGTGATAGGTTTCTCATTGACATATTTGAAAGAACAGGTTATGATAATGACATATTCAGTTTCTACATTTGTACTTTTATTTCAGGGTAGTTGGACGGAGAAAGGAAAGGTGGTTGTAGCCATCTTCCGATTGTAGCCAGAGAACTTAGGGGGTTGTAGCCTCCTTTTGGTTGGAGCCAGAAAATTGGGGAGTTGGAGTTTCCCTCAGGTTGTAGCCTGAAAACTAGGGGGTTGGAACATCCTTCCAGTTGGAGCTGAAAAACAAAGGAAGTTGGAGCTTCCTATGAATGTACGTCTTTAACATATAAGAAAAATCATTATGTGTTTTTCTCCCGCATTGGATTTCCACGTAAAAATATTAGTGTACTGTGTGTTGTGTTGATGTGTATGTTTGTTCATTGTTCACTTATACTACATATATTGGATGCCATTGATACACTATTTATAAGATGATTAATACACATTGTTGTTAAAAGATTAAAAGAGTTAAAAAATGAAAGAAATTACACATTATTGATTCACCCCCTCTTAGTAATCCAAGAATGATGTCATGTACATTTATGTTTTTATGTCCTTGTAATCACATATAATGATCACGGGAGGCTAGAAAACAATATGTATACCATTCTTATTCAATTCTAACTTTTGGGAAAGACATAGTTTCACTTTCTATTTGTTTTTTAAAATTTATTTATAGAAATTGATTTATCTCAGATTTCATTGGTGGTATAGCATTCACCTCCACATAGGGGTTTGGAGCGAGAGGTGGGGGCATCACGCCAAATTTAGATCCCTCCACGCACTGTACGGACGAGGAAATAGTTTTGTGTGGTCCTTTTTTTAAAATTTTATTTCTATAAATTGATTTACTTCATATTTCATTGGTGGTATAGCATTCACCTCTACATCAAGGTCTGAAGTGGGAGGTGGGGGCGTCATGCCAAAGTTAGTTCCCTCCACGCATTGTACGAACGGCAAACTAGTTTTGTGTGGTTATTTTTTTTAAATTTTATTTCTATAAATTGACTTACCTCATATTTCATCCGTGGTATAGCACTCCCCTCTACATTGAGGTTTGAAGTGGGAGGTGGACCAAAGTTATCTCCCTCCACGCACTGTAAGGAAGACGGACTAGTTTTTTGTGGTCCCTTGGCACTTGTGAGTGATACAATCATGGGTAAGAGGAGATTGATATTCAAAACAAGTTTCTCCATCTAGCCATAGGATTAGAGGCTATTTTGTCGATTACTAGTGTGGTATTATTTTTGTTGATTTACTAGCGTGGTATCAATGTTGGAGGGCCATAGGCTATTTTGATAGATTATTAAGTCATATGCATTTGAACTATTTCAATAGATTTACTATTTCAGTGCATTCTTTACTTAATAGGATTCACATCAACTCCACCACCACCCTCTTGGTTTACATTAACTTCGCCACCCTTTCTATGTTTAGAAAATAAAACTCTGTTACAAGCATATTAGAATTCATTTTTGTGTTGTCTATCATGTAGTAGGTATATTAGAATGCATTTAGACGAGGCCCTCTATATCTTTGCTTATATAGACATAAATATATTTCACTTAGGACCAATCAATTTCAATGTTTTTCAATAACATGCAAAGGATCACTCTATTTGATACCATGAATGCCTTAATCCTCGTGGGTGGTTTTGGAACAAGGATACGCCCCCTTACTTTGAACCTTCCAAAGCCTCTAATCGATTTCTGTAACAAACCCATGATTTTCTACCAACTTAACAAAACACCTGTATCGATTTGGTTAATTGAAATGGGAGTTTATGGATGTGGTCATCCATTTTCATCAATATGTTTCTGTATCGATTTGGTTAATTGAAATGGGAGTTTATGGATGTGGTCATCCATTTTCATCAATATGTTTTTATTTATGCTTGTAGGTAGACTCTTTCAAGGAGGAGGTGGGGTAGATGATGTTGTATTAGTTGTCAATTATCAACTTGAGATATGTTTTTCTTTTATATTAAGTATGTGATTCATGTTGGATGTAATATGAAATTGATTTATTTGGATAATGCATTATTTTTTTTCATGTAGGTTTGGTTTGTCTGGAAGTTTTAGGTGTGATTAATTATATGTAAGAAAATAACTCACTCCTTTGTTGGGTATTCATGTACGTCCAAATCCTAACTTATTCAAACTTTTCCAATTATTTTACTCAAAACTATTTTTCTATATAATTTGTGTCTAATTCTTGAGGAAAATATCTTGGTCGAGTGATTATAGATTTGTTACTATTAATTGATATTTAATAACCCTGATCTTCAATGTGTTGATAAAAAGAATAACTAGTTTGTATATAATTCCATGCACAAATAATATTATGTTTGGGGCTTTTTGTAAAATTTTGGTTCATTCTCTTTTGTATTACTATTCATATTTTCAAATTTTGTTAGTATTTTTTCTTATTTTAAATTTCAACATTTTACAATTTTAGATTAATTGTGTATAAATTTTTTTAAATGTTCAAACTAGTTGCAATACTCATATGTAATAGATGCATTTTGCCTTGTTTTTCTTAGTGATTATTGGAAAAAATGATTCTTATATTTGTTGGAAATAATATCTTAAAGCATACACAAATTTATGTGCACTAATGCATTTTTGTGTATTGTTGGAAAAATCAATTCTAAAAAAAGATAATGTAGATAGACATCAAAATTAAGAAAACAACAATACAATTGTAATGATATATTTTAGGAAACATAATTTGTAAGAAATGGTTAGCAAATTAGCTACATTCATAGGAGTTTTAGAACTACTTCATAGGAGTTTCAGTTCTTGCACACACAATGTGGATCCAAAAATTGAAAATTTGCTCATTTTTCTTTTTGGGTACTAAGGATTGTCATCATTTTGTTTTCCTCCCTTAAAATCCTTTTGCTCATTCTTTTTTAGTTTCAAATGAAAAATTGATTATTTGTATCACAAATTATGATGAAGTTTTTGGCAGAGTTTGAAGCCAAGCTAGGTTTTACATTACAAAATAATGATATGAATTGCAGCGTATGATGAATTTTTTGATAGAGTTGAAGCCAAGTTGGGTATCTAGATCCAGTGCTCATGAGAAATAGTCTCTATCCAAGGAAAAGTTCATTGATAGTTTGGGGAAGTGATCCGTATTATATTGAGAACGAAATGAGATACAAAAGGAAATATAGAAGAGAAAATAGAAATATAGCGAGACCCAACTTCTTTTAATAAATAACAGAATACTATAGAACAAAAACTGGATAGAAAGGTGGTAACTTATCTCTAAAGAGAAAGAGATGCTAGCTATGCTCATTCACAATAATCATTACATCATACTCCATTGCATGCTCAAATAAACTACTTCACCTTGATTTTATATGAGAGAGTGAGAGGAGAATGATTCCCATGAAGCATGTGGGATAAATTTGTCTAAATTTACAAAATTCCATAGGCATGTAAACACAAGGATTTCCCTGGAGGTCACCCATCCCAATACTACTCTAGCCCAAGCACATTTAACTACAGAGTTTTGATAGGATCTGATGCATTAATGTTTTAGGCATGTACATAAGGCCACTACGAAATCATTACATAATGGATGTAACTAACAAATGGAGATGACACTACATTACATTCCCCATCAAAAGGGTGAATACCATGGTTTATCAAAACCACATGCTTGAAAATGTTGATTTAGTGGAAATAGTGGATGGACATTGAGGTCCACCTAGATCA
>JASDQU010108888.1:46869-59128 GCA_032191745.1 Picea mariana
GTATAAGTTGAAAAATGTTTTAAATTGTTTTTGATACTGATTCACCCCCCTCTCAGTATCAACATCACTAACTCATTAACTCTGTAATTACTATGGTAAAATATGGTCGAATATAGTTATACATGATTGAAAGTACTAACCCACTAAATACTTTAAGCATTGTCCAACTAAGCATGGTTAAGTTCTCCAAATAGAAGTGGAGAACTTACTATTTGTTGGAAGTGGTTAAGTTAAGTGGACAAAGTGGTTAAGTGGATACTTCTACAGGAAGTTACTTGGAGAGTATAATAAGAGAGAAAGGGTTTCCCATTAGCACCTATTGAGTATATTGAATATCTACAAGTGACTCAGGTAACCAAATGATATCTAAGGTGAATTTCATAAGGAAAGTAGAGTAAAGAAGGATGAAAATTCAAGGGAGGATAAAGTTTTATTGATGATGCTTTCTAAGGTATGTTATTTACAGGTCATCTCACCATTTTTACAATAACCTTTTTTATAGAATGATTCTGATAAAAAAATATGGAGGCCACTCAGAAGACATATCCAAGTAACTATGATAAGAATTTCAACTTGTGGGTCATTTTATTTTGGTAGAGACACTATATGGAAGATAGGGTTTGTGGCTAGTCCTGAAACTAGTCTAAAACAAGTGTTTCATAAAAACGTCATAACTTCTTCATAACAGACCCAAATTCAGTGAGACCAAATGAATTGGTTATCGTACAATATGAGTATGTTGTGTACCATTTTTCAGATCCATACAAAAAATATTACGCACGTGGCATGCTCTACAATTTCTCTCTCTAGAATAAGCCAGAATTCAACAAGCTCTGCCATTTTTGCTATAAATTATTTTCTGGGAGGTTCCAAACAGTGAAACCTAGAGGAATTATATAGAATACACTAAAGAAAATTGTGTACCATTTTCAAAAATTTACTCACTAGAGGTACAAATATATGCTATTTGAAAGTTAAGGTTTGTGGATAATCCAAAAAGGGTACTGTGAGTCTTAGGTAAGGGTTGATGAAGATTCCATTCTTTCTTTTCTAAATTTATTGGTACATTTTGAGGTTGAATATCAGTTAGGGTTTGTTGTGAGAGTTTTCTACATTTGACTTATGGTTCATGGATTATGTATGGTACTTGGTTCATGAGACATAGTTGTTATTCAAGCACATGATTTGAGTATTTTGCTATGGTATATCTTGTGATTGTTGAAGCACTTGTGAGGCACCTTGGTTGAGGTGTGCTGCTGAATATTGATTTGATTTGAGGATACATTTCAATTAGTGTTTGGTATATGGTTGATGTAAGGGATTTCTCCATTTAGCTTATGGTTCATGGTTTGTGAATGACACTTCATCGATGAGACATATTTGTGGTTCTAGCACATGGTTTGAGGAAAAAAATTGTGGTATAGTGTTTGAGGTATATGTGATTAGATCAGATTGGTTGATGAGTATACAATGATAGGTTTCTCATTGACATATTTGAAAGAACAAGTTGAGGCAATGACATATTCCGTTTCTACATTTGACACTTATATTTCAGGGCGGTTGGACGATGCAAGGAAAGGTGGTTGTAGCCACCTTTCGATTGTAACTGGAGAACTTAGGGGTTTTTAGCCTCCTTCTTATTGGAGCCATAAAATTGGGGAGTTGGAGATTCCCTCGGGTTGTAGCCTAAAACCTAGGGGGTTGGAGCCTCCTTCTAGTTGGAGCAGGTAAACAAAGGAAGTTGGAGCTTCCTATGAATTTACTTCTTTAACATATAAGAAAAAGAACTATGTGGTTTTCTCATGCATTTGGTTTCCACATAAGAATACTGGTGTACTGTGTATTGTATTGATGTGTATGGTTTCTCATTGTTCGTTTATACTACTTATATTGGATGTCATTATACACTTCTTATAACTTGATTAATATACATTGTGCTTAAAATATTAAAAGGGTTAAAAAGTGAAAGAAATTACACATTACTAATTCTCTCCCCCTCTCAGTAATCCAACAATTGATATCAGAGTGAGGTTCTTCAAGAAACAGTTTAACCACTGGAAGGAGATCATGGATCACACTAGAGTTGGGATACCACAGTTTAATGGTGAGAAGTATGCACTATGGAGTAGAAAGATACATACATACAAACAAACACAAGGATTTGATGTTTGGAAATCAGTTCTGGATGGATACAAAGCACCAACTACTCCACCAACAAACCAAATGGAAGGAAAATTGCAAAATGTGATGCAAGAGAAAATAATGCAATTCAAAATGGTGCATATGAATCAATATACACTAAAATCATGCATTGTGAATCCACCAAAGAGATGTGGGAAAAAATAAAGACTATCTATGAAGGATATAAAAAGGTTAAGGAAGTCAAACTTCAACTTTTCAAAGCAAAATTCGAACAATTGAAGATGAAGGAAGATGAAAACATAGAAGTCTAATTTCTATGCATTGATGAGGTAGTAAATGGAATCAAAGGCTTGGGATATGAGATAAAAGATCCCGTAGTTGTTAAAAAGGTATCAAGGTCTCTACCAATGATATTTGATCCAAAGATCTTAGCCCTTGAAGAAAGAGATGATCTAGATACAATGACTATGGATGAACTACATGGGATACTCACAACTTATGAAATGAGGACATAACAACACATTCCAATTCCAAAGGAAGAAACTTTCAAATCATCTATGAATATAAAGAAAGGAAACAAGCAACCATCAAAGTTAGTTCGCAAGCAAGATCCAAAGTCAGAATCCAACGACAGTGATGATTCAAAAGATGATGAAGAACTAGCCAATTTTGTTAGAAATCTAAAACTGGGATTTGGTAAATACAAAGGTAAGATTCCATTAATTTTCTTTAATTGTGATGGTATTGGTCATTTTTCTAACAAATGTTCCCATAAGAAAAATAAAATATATGAAGAAGATGAAGCTACAAAGAAATAAATATATAAAGGAAAGAAACACAAAAAGAGATCCTTCAAGAAAAGTCTCTGAATCAAGGAAGACAACTCCTCTTCAAATGAAGATGAAGTTAGCGACATCGATACAAAAAGAGTACTATTTATGAAAGTAGAAAACTCCGATGAAGAAGAATCTGAAAAGGAATATGAAGAAGTAGAAGTTGATCTCATGGCATAATTATTGAGAACCTTTGAGGTAATAAAAAGGGAAAAGAAGAAAAACAAGAAGCTCCAGGAAAAACTAAACAAGAAAGAAGACACTAAGAATTCAAACTCTGAATAACTAGAGCAGATGATCATTGAGTTGAAGGTTCAAATAGAAGAAGATAAAAGGATTGATGAAGCACTCAAAAGGAAGTTAGAAGAAAGAGACAGTTTTCAACAGCCAGGACAACTCAACAAAATGGAGTTGTTGAGAGAAAGAACATGATGGTACAAGAAATGGCCAGAACAATGTTGATGGATTCTAAGTTAACAAATGTTTTCTAGGCACAGGAAGTACATATAGAAGTTCACATTAAAAATAGAGTAATGCTAAAAAACAATAGTGATAAGACTTCCTATGAACTATGGAAAGGAAGACCAGCTAATGTGAAGCATTTCAAAGTCTTTGGAAGCAAGTGCTACATTAAGAGATAAGACGATAGAATGGGAAAGTTTGACTCCCGAGTGGACTAGGGCATACTGGTTGGATACTCAAGCTCAAGGAAAGCATAAAAATGTTTCAATATAAGGCTTCATAAGATAGTGGAAAGTATCAATATGACAATTGATGAGATAAGTGGACGTAAAATAAAAGAGGAAAGTAAGAAACCAATGGAACGATTTCTTGAAGAGGAAGCAAATTAAGAAGATACAAAAGAGGAATATGTAGAAGAACAGTAAGAAGATGAGAAAGAAAAAAAAGGTCTCCAGGAACCTCCAAATACACCCAACATAAGATTGTGAAAGAATCATCCATCATATCAAATCATTGGAAATAAAGATACAGGGGTAACAACCAGAAGAAAAATTTGCTCATAAAAACAACAACATATAGCATTGTTATCTACAATTGAGCCAAGAAACTTTGAAGAAGCTAGCAAGGATGAATTTTGGATCAAATAAATGAATGACGAATTAGATCATATAGAGAAGAAAAACACTTGGGAACTGGTTCCAAGGCCTAGGAATAAGAGTGTGATCGACATAAAGTGGGTGTTTAGGAACAAGTTGAACGAAGACAGACACGTTACCAGGAACAAGGCAAGATTGGTTTGTAAAGGATATGCTTAGGTTGAAGGTATATATTTTGAAGAAATGTTTTCTACAGTTTCCATAATGGAAGCAATCTGATTGATCCTAACATATGCAAGATCCAAGAATATTAAAGTGTATTAGATGGACGTGAAATCAACCTTTCTGAATGGGGAACTAGAACAAGAAGTCTACATTGAGCAGCTAGAAGGATTTCAGTTATCAGATAATGAAAATTATGTTTGCAAGTTAAGAAGGCCTTGTATGGTCTCAAACATGCCCCCAAATCCTAGTAATCAAGACTAGATAAATACTTGCATCAACAAGGCTTCATAAAGGGAAATGTAGACATCAACCTCTACATCAAGGTAAATCAAGATAGCATTTTATTGATTGAAGTTTATGTTGACGATATTATATTTGGTAGTGCTGATGATAGGATGAGCCAGAAGTTTGCAAGAGATATGCAAAATGATTTTGGGATGTCATTAATTGGAGAATTATCCTTCTTCTTGGGTCTTTAGATATGTCATAGAAACCAAGGTATTTTTATCTCTCAAACCAAGTATATCAGAGACATTCTAAAGAGGTTCGGTATGAAAGATTGCAAACCAATAAATACTCTTACGCAAACCGGTTGGAAGTTAAGTAAAGATGATGATTCAAAGGCTACAAATAAGAGGCAGTACATGTCAATGATTGGAAGCTTAATTTATGTGATAGCTTTCAGACCATATGTGATGCAGATAGTTGGACATGTGGCACGATTTCAGGAAGCACCAAAGGAATCACATGTTCTAGAAGTGAAGAGAATATTCAAATATCTAAAGGGTACATAAGAATTTGGATTATGGTATCCAAAAGGAAAAAATCTATCACTTTTTGCTTACACAAATGCAGATTGGGCATGCTGTATTGATGACCAGAGAAGTACAAGTGGAACAACTTTCTACTTGGGAGAGTGCTCGGTATCTTCGCTAAGAAAGAAATAGTCATCAATTTATCTATCTACAATAGAAACAAAATACATTGCAACAACAACATGTTGTACACAGGGTCCATGGATAAAACAAACTTTGAAAGATATATAGACTGAGTATGATGAGCCCATTCCGATATATTGTGACAACACTAGTGTCATCAATATTTCAAAGAATCCAATGATGCATTCCAAGACAAAGCACATTATGATCAAGTGTCACTTTCTACGATAACAGGTTGCAGAGAAGAACATTAGAGTTGATTATGTGGGAACAAAAGAACATGTTGTAGATATCTTTACAAAACCGCTTCCAAGGGAAGCTTTTGAGTATCTTCGACAGAGACTCAGAGTAATTTCTACTCCAAAATGAATGCTTTTGAATGCTTATCTTGTATGTATTAGATTTACATGAGGAAGCTCCATAAAGAGGATAGTTCATTTTGAGGAGAGTGTAGTCAGGGCGAGCAGCCCCAGGGATAATTTAGTTAGGGGGAGTATCACTAATTGGAAGTCACCTTTTCCATTGACATAAATGAGGGAGAGATTATTTAGATGCATGGAGAGAGATGTTTGTAGGCATGATTCTAGGGGGAGCAAAGGCCACATGGGGAGAATGAGCAATATGACTCCATTGTTGCATCAAAGTGTTGCCATCAATACCAAAGGGGGAGATTGTTGATTATTTGAGTTGGTTGTCATTGATTTCAACCCAAGCAAGTTCGGTAGCTATTTCTGGTAGATTTAGCGGCATGGTTAAGGGACCCAAGTTTGTTTAAGAAATAAAGGATTGAATATCATGATATTTTCAGGTGAGACTACTTTAGATGGATATTACATGTCATGTAGTTTCCGATCATATGTGGAGTGTCACATAACTCCTCACGGTTAGAAAGTTATGGCCTTATGAAGTAGGAGAACCCTCATGAGTTTTTTAGAAGCCTAGAAGGTCAAATAATTCAAAATTAATCTAGAATCTCCTAGAAGAAGTTGACTAGTCAAATGGGTGAAGCTAGGAGTTAATCATGGGTTAAGTGGTTGTATTAAGAAAATAATTAAAAATAAATTAGTTGCAGCTAGAAGTGGAGAACTTATTATTTGTGGGAAGTGGTTAAGTTAAGTGGACAAAGTGGTTAAGTGGATACTCCTAGAGGAAGCTACTTGGAGAGTATAAATAAGAGAGCAAGGGTCTCCCATTAGAAATTATTAAGTATATTGAATATCTACAAGTGACTGAGGTAACCAAAGGAGATATAAGGTGATTTTCATAGGGAAGGTGAAGTAAAGAAGGCCGAAAATTCAAGGGAGCATAAAGTTCTTTTGATGATGCTTTTTAAGGTATGTTATTTACAGGTCATCTCACTATTTTCGCAATAACGTTTTTGCTAGAATGATAATTTTTTTAGCTTGTGGGTCATTGTATTTTGGTAGAGACAGTCAGTGGAAGATAGGGTTTGTGGCTAGTTCTGAAACTAGTCTAAAACAAGTGTTTCGAGGAAAAAAATCATAAACTATTCATAACATACCCAAATTTAGTGAGACCAAATGCATTGGTTAGATTATAGTATTTTGTTTGTTGTGTACAATTTTCATATCCATATAACAAATATTCCATGCATGACATTCTCTACAAGTTCGCTCTCTAGAATAAGCCATAATTCAACAAGATCTGCCATTTTTGCTATAACTCCTATTCTGGGAGGTTCCAAGCAGTGAACCCTGGAGGAATTGTACCAAGAAGACAATGAATAAAATTGTGTACCATTTTCAGACCTTTACTCACTAGAGGTACACCGTTATGCTATTTGAAATTTAAGGTTTGTGGATAATCCAAAAATGGTACTGTGAGACTTAGGTAAGGGTTGATGCAGATTCCATTCTTTTGTTTCTGAAGTTATTGGTACATTTTGAGGGTGAATATCAGTTAGGGTTTGCTATCAGGGTTTTTTGCATTTGACTTATGGTTCATGGTTTATGTATGGTACTTGGTTCATGAGACATAGTTGTTATTCAAGCACATGATTTGCGTATTTTTCTATGGTATATCTTGTGATTGTTGGAGCACTTGTGAGGAACCTTGGTTGAGGTGTGTTGCTGAATACTGATTTGATTTGAGGCTACATTTCAGTTAGTGTTTGGTATACGGTTGATGTACAAGATTTCTCCATTTAGCTTATGGTTCATGGTTTGTGAATGCCACTTCATTGATGAGACATATTTGTGGTTCTAGCACATGATTTGAGGAGCAAATTTGTGGTATAGTGTTTGAGGTATATGTGATCAGATCAAATTGGTTGAAGAGTATACAGTGATAGGTTTCTCAATGACATATTTGAAAGAACAGGTTATGATAATGACATATTCAATTTCTACATTTGTATTTATATTTCAGGGCGGTTGGACGGAGAAAGGAAAGGTGGTTGTAGCCACCTTTCGATTGTAGCCGAAGAACTTAGGGGGTTGTAGCCTCCTTCTAGTTGGAGCCAGAAAATTGGGGAGTTTGAGCTTCCCTCAAGTTATAGCTTGAAAACTAGGGGGTTGGAGCGTCCTTCCAGTTGGAGTTGGAAAACAAAGGAAGTTGGAGCTTCCTATGAATGTACTTCTTTAATATATAAAAAAAATCATTATGTGTTTTTCTCCCGCATTGGGTTTCCCCGTAAAAATATTGATGTACTTTGTTGTGTTGATGTGTATGTTCATTGTTCGCTTATACTACATATATTGGATGCCATTGATACACTATTTATAAGATGATTAATATACATTGTTATTAAAAGATTAAAAGAGTTAAAAAATGAAAGAAATTACACATTATTGATTCACCCCCTCTCAATAATCCAACAATGATGTCATGTACATTTTTGTTTTTATGTCCTTATAAGCACATATAATGATCACGCGAAGCTAAAAAGCAATATGTATACAATTCATCTATATACAGTTGTCACCCCCTCTCAATAATCCAACAATGATGTCATGTACATTTTTGTTTTTATGTCCTTGTAAGCACATATAATGATCACGCGAGGCTAGAAAACAATATGTATACAATTCATCTGTATACAGTTCTAACTTTTGGGAAAAACATAGTTTCACTTTCTACTTGTTTTTTAAAATTTATTTATAGAAATCGATTTATCTCAGATTTCATTGGTGGTATAGCATTCACCTCCACATAGGGGTTTGGAGCGAGAGGTGGGGGCGTCACGCCAAAGCTAGATCCCTCCACGCACTGTACGAACGAGTAAATAGTTTCGTGTGATCCTTTTTTTAAAATTTTATTTCTATAAATTGATTTACTTCATATTTCATTGGTGGTATAGCATTCACCTCTACATCAAGGTTTGAAGTGGGAGGTGGGGGCGTCATGCCAAAGTTAGTTCCCTCCACGCATTGTACGAACGACAAACTAGTTTTATGTGGTTATTTTTCTTAAATTTTATTTCTATAAATTGACTTACCTCATATTTCATCGGTGGTATAGCATTCCCCTCTACATTGAGGTTTGAAGTGGGAGGTGGACCAAAGTTATCTCCCTCCACGCACTTAAGGAAGACGGACTAGGTTTTTTGTGGTCCCTTGGCACTTGTGAGTGATACAATCATGGGTAAGAGGAGATTGATATTCAAAATAAGTTTCTCCATCTAGCCATAGGATTAGAGGCTATTTTTGTCGATTACTAGTGTGGTATTATTTTTGTTGATTTACTAGCGTGGTATCAATGTTGGAGGGCCATAGGCTATTTTGATAGATTATTAAGTCATATGCATTTGAACTATTTCAATAGATTTACTATTTCAGTGCATTCTTTACTTAATAGGATTTGCATCAACTCCACCACCACCCTCTTGGTTTACATTAACTTCGCCACCCTCTCTTTGTTTAGAAAATAAAATTCTGTTACAAGCATATTAGAATTCATTTTTGTGTTGTCTATCATGTAGTAGGTATATTAGAATGCATTTAGACGAGGCCCTCTATATCTTTGCTTATATAGACATAAATATATTTCACTCAGGACCAATCAATTTCAATGTTTTTCAATAACATGCAAAGGATCACTCTATTTGATACCATGAATTCCTTAATCCTCGTGGGTGGTTTTGGAACAAGGATACGCCCCCTTACTTTGAACCTTCCAAAGCCTCTAATCGATTTCAGTAAAAAACCCATGATTTTCTACCAACTTAACAAAATACCTGTATCGATTTGGTTAATTGAAATGGGAGTTTATGGATGTGGTCATCCATTTTCATCAATATGTTTTTATTTATGCTTGTAGGTTCAAGGAGGTGGGGTAGATGATGTTGTATTGGTTGTCAATTATCAACTTGAGATATGTTCTTCTTTTATATTAAGTATGTGATTCATGTTGGATGTAATATGAAATTGATTTATTTGGATAATACATTATTTTTTTTTCATGTAGGTTTGGTTTGTCTGGAAGTTTTAGGTGTGATTAATTATATGTAAGAAAATAACTCACTTCTTTGTTGGGTATTCATGTACGTCCAAATCCTAACTTATTCAAACTCTTTCAACTATTTTACTCAAAACTATTTTTCTATATAATTTGTGTTTAATTCTTGAGGAAATTAACCTGGTCGAGTGGTTATTGGTTTGTTATTATTAGTTGATAATTAATAACCCTGATCTTCAATGTGTTGATAAAGAGAATAACTAGTTTGTATATAATTCCATGCACAAATAATATTATGTTTGGGGCTTTTTGTAAAATTTTGGTTCATTCTCTTTTGTATTACTGTTCATTTTTTCAAATTTTGTTAGTATTTTTTCTTATTTTAAATTTCAACATTTTAAAATTTTAGATTAATTGTGTACAAATTTTTTTAAATGTTCAAACTAGTTGCAATACTCATTTATGTAATAGATGCATTTTACCTTGTTTTTCTTAGTGATGATTGGAAAAAATGATTCTTATATTTATTTGTTGGAAATAATATCTTAAAGCATACACAAATTTATGTGCACTAATGCATTTTTGTGTATTGTTGGAAAAATCAATTCTAAAAAAAGATAATGTAGATAGACATCAAAATTAAGAAAACAACAATACAATTGTAATGATATATTTTAGGAAACATAATTTGTAAGAAATGGTTAGCAAATTAGCCACATTCATAGGAGTTTCATAATTACATTCATAGGAGTTTCAGTACTTAGTACTTGCACACACAATGTGGATCCAAAAATTGAAAATTTGCTCATTTTTCTTTTTGGGTACTAAGGATTGTCATCATTTTGTTTTCCTCCCTTAAAATCTTTTTGCTCATTCTTTTTTAGTTTTAAATGAAAAAGTGATTATTTGTATCACAAATTATGATGAAGTTTTTGGCAGAGTTTGAAGCCAAGCTAGGTTTTACATTACAAAATAATGATATGAATTGCAGAGTATGATGAATTTTTTGATAGAGTTGAAGCCAAGTTGGGTATCTAGATCCAGTGCTCATGAGAAATAGTCTCTATCCAGGGAAAAGTTCATTGATAGTTTGGGGAAGTGATCCATATTATATTGAGAATGAAATGAGATACAAAAGGAAATATAGAAGAGAAAATAGAAATATAGCAAAACCCAACTTCTTTTAATAAATAATAGAATACTATAGAACAAAAACTGGATAGAAAGGTGGTAACTTATCTCTAAAGAGAAAGAGATGCCAGCTACGCTCATTCACAATAATCATTACATCATACTCCATTGCATGCTCAAATAAACTACTTCACCTTGATTTTATATGAGAAAGTGAGAGGAGAATGATTCCCATGATGCATGTGGGATAAACTTGTCTAAATTTACAAAATTCCATAGGCATGTAAAACACAAGGATTTCCCTGGAGGTCACCCATACCAATACTACTCTAGCCCAAGCACACTTAACTATAGAGTTTTGATAGGATCTGATGCATTAATGTTTTAGGCATGTACATAAGACCACTACGAAATCATTACATAATGGATGTAACTAACAAATGGAGATGACACTACATTACATTCCCCATCAAAAGGGTGAATAACATGGTTTATCAAAACCACATGCTTGAAAATGTTGATTTAGTGGAAACAGTGGATGGACACTGAGGTCCACCTAGATCATCCCCCCCCCTTAAGAAGAAATGGTCCCCATTGCATCAAGTTCCCTTGGGAGTTTGGGAAACTTTTGCTAAATTTGAACCTTGGTGAGCCATTACATTACATTCCCCATCAAAAGGGTGAATAACATGGTTTATCAAAACCACATTCTCGAAAATGTTAATTTAGTGGAAACGGTGGATGCCCACCGAGATCCACCTAGATCAGTCCCCCCCCATTAAGAAGCAATGGTACCCATTGCATCAAGTTCCCTTGGGAGATGGGGAAAATTTTGATAAATTTGAACCTTGGTGAGCCACTTTCCTTTTTGAAGTAGTTTTCTTGTTTGTACTTTCCATTAGCCTATTGAGGGATGTCATGAACGTGTTGTTGGAGGGGCCTAATTTGTTCAAAAAATATGGTTGCATGATCTACCTTGGTCTGAGTGTGGGAGGACTCTGTAGGTGAAGATGCAATATAAAGATCTATATCAATGGGGGATAATGGTTGGAATCTCAAGCACACCTGAAAAGGGTCGTGGCCAATAGAGCTATGTCAATCATATGGACGACTCACATTCTTTGAAAGGGAGTGTTTGTAGATTGGACCATTGGGTAAGGGAGCATTGGGCACCAAGTCAATGGAATTTTTTACTTGGTAGTGTAAAGGCACCCCTATAGGTGAAGAAAAAATATCTTTGTGCTCCTCTACAATCTTGTCAACATGCTTATCTTGTATAGAAATGTCTTGGGCCGAGGTTGTGGTGGTCGTAGTGACCTTCTGTTCACCTTTTGATCAGATGGTGAAGATGAAAAACTTTGTTGCACTGTTTCGCCAAGATAAATGAAATGAAAGTAGTTGTAACTACCTCTAGTATTATGTAGAGAAGACCCCCCAGAGTATTAATGACACTGTGAAGTCGAGACTCATTGATGACATGGCGTTTCCACATATATGGTTTTCGTAAAATAACATC